>JAODTR010000014.1:3943325-3953394 GCA_025399935.1 Amblyopsis rosae
TCAGTCTTGTGCAGTATTATCTTTATATAAACTGACTGAAGCTGTTCATTCAGTCTTGTGCAGTATTATCTTTATATAAACTGACTGAAGCTGTTCATTCAGTCTTGTGCAGTATTATCTTTATATGAATGAGGTGCCGGATCCAATCAAATAGGTGCCGGTCTCAGTCTGAGAGATGGGGGAGGGCGCTCCGGCACAAATGAGGCACTGCTTTTAGGTCTATACTACTACTATACTACTATACTACATTTACTAAGCTAGGATTACTGTGTTCGATCTAAAGTTGGCTAATCACCGCTAACGTTATCGTTACATTGGGTAGTCTCCTCTAGAATGCCTTGGATGGTGTTGTCTGCTATTTATTACCATCACGAAAATAGGCTTCTTCCTCTTGGAATGTTATCGGCATACTCTCGCCTGCAATTTAAAATCACTGATCACTTCTAATAACAGTTGCTAATTCAAAAAACAACACTTCTGATACGCTGATCAAGTGACTTAACATACTTTACTTCACTGGCTGTATTGTGTGATAAATGGAAACAGGCAAATGTAGATGACTACATGATACAAACGTGGATGTATTGGATACAAATTAGCTGACCAGCGGTAACGTGAAGACGTATGTTACAAGCTAGCGTTTATGTTTTGCTTGGTAACAGTCCAGACACGTAGTTGTCGACACAGAACCGGAGGGACTGTCGATAGGAGTTTACAACTATGGTTGCGGGACTATTTGTGTTGGCAGAGCCGAATTGATCATTAAACAAACACATTTTCTGTTGGTGCTTATTACTATTATTTACAAATAAAATGCGTGTGTCGAACACTCGAGGTCGTGCGGTAGACTGAATATCCGCACGACTGGTCGTAGGTGCGAGGCCGCAGGCACACACACACACACAGGCATTTACAAACACGCACGCACACGCATGCCAGCGTGCACGCACGCACACACACACACACACACACACATATGGGGCTGGGCTCGGGTGTGAGCGCTGCTCCACTGGAGCAAGAGATCAGTGCCTCTGTGATAATTAGCAGGGGGTTTGGGGGAGGGGGGGTTCTTTTTAGCCTTCAGGCCCACACATGCTGTGCACAAGAATGGACCACAACGGCGACAAAGTCAAATATTTGAGTGGCCTATTTAGTCTGACTCATTGCTTTGAGCCCATGTGCCCGTGTGGAGTCTGCGTTAATGCTTCTAACACTTTCCTACCTGCGACATACGTGTGCACGGAAAACATTTGGTCAAATCTACACTGTATGTGGACAGTATGCAGTTATAAGAGCTGCTCAACGCACCAACAGAACAGAGACGTGTCCATTTAAATGAATCTAAAGACCAATATACTATTATGTCATCAAAATAAACTTCATTTTAGACTGTGTCCCCCTTCCACTAGAAACCCAGAACTGGTCTTAGTGCATTCACACAACTAGACAGTGAGACATTTATATCACACACTCATGCAAACTCCCGTGCACACACACACACACATACAAAACAGACCCCTGATGCTCTGTATTGGGGGCAAGGGTGCAGGGTGTGCTGGTTCGATTCCCTCTTCTCTCTGGCCAAGTGTGGAGGTGTCCCTGAGCAAGACACCCTCACTGCTCCCGGTGTGTTGGATGGAGCCATGCATGTGCGTGTGTGTGTGTGTGTGGGGGGGGTGGATATTTGTATGGGTGAATGTGTGTGTGAGTGGGTGATTGTCTGTATGTGAATGTGTGTGTGGAGGTGTATATGAGTGTGGGAATGTGTGTGTGTGTGTGTGTGTGGGGGTGAATATGAGTGGGTAAATATGTGTGTGGGTGAGTGTGTGTGTGTGGGGGGAGATATGAATATGTGAGTGGGTGAGTGTGTGTGTGGGGGTGAATGTGTGTGTGTTGGGGTGAATATGAGTGGGTGAATTTGTGTGTGTGTGTGGGGGGGGGTAAATATGAGTATGTGAGTGGGTGAATAGGTGTGTGTGGGGGTGAATATGAGTGGGTGAATGTGTGTGTGTGGGGGCGGGTAAATATGAGTATGTGAGTGGGTGAATGTGTGTGTGTGGGGGTGAATATGAGTGGGTGAGTGTGTGTGTGTGGGGGTGAATATGAGTGGGTGAGTGTGTGTGTTGCCCAGCCATGACTGACCTCTGGGCTAGAAGTGCGCAATATAAGCAGCATTTACCGTGACGTCTACGGCCACGTTACCATTCCCCCAGCACACACCCCTCCACCCCGCCCACAGGGGAAGTCTGCAGAGGTCCATCAGAGTATGCCACCGAGCCGCAGCTCTAATATAACCAATCCCGCGAGCACGCAGAGGCTGATTGATGTTTGTTGAAAACTGTGCATTGTCCGTCTAGCAGGGAGAAAGTAAAAGCGAAGAACACTGAACTGAATTTATAGCTTTGTAAAGGGGCAGACGGGGCAATCTACCCCCCCCCACACACACACACACACACACACACACACACACCCACACACACACGCGCGCGCACACACGCTGAGACTCGTCCACTTTTGCCTCAAAGCAAATGAATTAGCAATTCAAAGTGCAGCCCCGGGGTTGGCAACGCTCGCACTGATGCTCGGTGCCATGAAGGATCACATTTGCCTCCTGCCAACCTGTCACATGCTCACCTTCTACGGCCAAAGGCAACTCTGATACAAACGCCAAGTTAGTAACGTCTACCGTGATTGGTTGAGCACTGGCTAAGAGAGACGATGGGAGTGTGGGGTGTGGGCGGGGCTCAGAGACGGGTGTTTACAAGTTTCCTCCTCCCGTGGAATCTGCAGCATCAAAGTGGTGAGTGCCTCGCTTGGCCTCACAGTAGATTACTTGGTTAGATTGTTAAAACATTATGATATGGGATTGATACTCCTAATTAGCACTTCTGAAGTGCTCCAAAGTAGTCATCAGATTTGGAGATTATATTTTCAACCTCTCGGATCAATGGGTTGTTTGAAGTGTCTCCCTAATAGCGCTACAGTAGTTCTCACCCCTGACAGCCTGGCAACGATGCTTCCTCCCTGAACCACGTGGAGGCTTAGCGCCGTCTGTCAAAAAGAAACTTGGAGCAACTGTCAACTTTGGGCTCAGAACATGGCCTGATCGCATGGCTTCAATCTCACTTTGTGCAGCCTGCGTTATTTTTCAGCCATTTAAATGACATCAAACATGGTGTGTTCCACGCATCCATCCAAAATACCAGCTGCAGGTGTTAAATATGATTCAGCGTGGGGAACGCATTGGGTTCTACTACTGCATTCTTTGTACAGATGCTGGTTCAATATTCATAAACGTGCAATAGCTATTATCTAATATGCAAATGGTGTCCATTAGCCTCTTGAATACAAAATAAAACAATAAACATTGTGTGTTGTTGCTATAGTAATATCACTTCTAAATCAGCAGTTCTCTGTTGGACATAGTGTAGTTTTATTCATTTGTGCAGAGCAGCGAGATGGCTGTTGACATTTGATGAACGAGCTTTCCTCAGAGTCCCTAAATGATTTTCTAGGTATCAGGGTTCCAGAAGCATACTGTTTCTCCAGGCTAGTGCGTTTTAACAACGGCGTGATAAATGGTGACCGCGCTTTGGAGATTGCATTAATGTACTTTGTCATTTTCCTTTTCTTGTTGCATGCTTTTATTTTGACTTCTTCCACAAGCCTGGGTATAGCTGCTCTTTTTATCCAGCGAGGGGTTTTAAGTTCATTGGTGATCATGTCAGCTTAGCTTTCTATATATGTGGTATATATCGATTGCTGACCCTAATTATGTAAATGTAGCATTAATCCTCTGAATCCTCTGGATTGTGGAGCTGAATTAGGGTCAGCGAGAGGTTAATGAGCAGTCACAATGATCTGGATAGTTATCAGCACACACTCGGACCTTCCCAAAGTGTTTATTGGATGTGACCGCTATGTAATTACAGCTTGTGTGTCGTGTTTGCAACCCTGGTCACTGTTCACGGTCCTGGTTGCTTCACTTCCAGCTGCCGTTTTACAGGTCTCCAAGATGGCCGCCTCCCACTCACATGTCATTGTCTAAATATATCGCGACACGGCTTTCTGCCCTTTGTTTGATGAAAGCAATATAAATACTGCACATAGTGGAAAATAAGACATGCCCGGATGCCATGGTAACTATATTCGAAATTAGATAGTTTTTTTTCTTTTTGTTTTTTTGCGATTTTTTTACTGGATGGATCAAAAAATATGAAACAGTTCACCAATACTATTTAATCTCACAGATCAGCGGGTGAAATGTCAGACCTTTATTGCTTTTATTTTCCATCTAAAGGTTGGTCTTTTTCTGTGCAATAGTTTAATCAATAATCACCTGGGCAGCCACTCATGTTCTGCATGAAAATATTATATTGGCTCCAACAACAATATAATACAAACAAAAAAAACAACACACCAAGGAAATTGACTGAAATCAATAGTTGCCACTCAGCGGTGCTGGATGTGAAATACTTCAAACGAGTGGTAGACAAAGATGTTGGACAGCTTTGGATCTGAAAATGTCCAGAGAGATTTTGAAGCTCTCCAGCTTTCCCTTATCTGCTTCAAACGTTTCACGTTGTGTTCCATATCAGCAAGGCTAAATGAATTTAAAAGGTTGGCTGAGATGTGAGGCTGATGTACACCCCTTTGTTCCCTCGGTTCACAAGTTAATGGACAAAAACTCAATTTGCTGTTGCCCTTAAAGCATAAATGTGAACTTTCCAGTATTGGTGTTTTCCAGTTTTAGACGAGTCGTCTTAAGTGATCAATTCAAAACCAAACGGCAAATAAAACTTGTTGCTAATCACTGCATAAACATGCCATTTGTATCATGTTTCTACAAATCTCCTGAACATTTGTATAGATGGGCAGGCTGAATAACCATTAAAGGCAAGGTCAGTCATTCTCGAGAACGCTGGCTAATTTTGGGCTCAAATAAAAACAGTAGCGCCACCTCACACATCAAAATGCATTGTGAAGCAAAGCGTAGTACTACGGCTTTGTTGATTTGAGCGGTGTTAGCCACTTTGTTTATGTTGCTATTTACGGAGCCAGGGCTGTGAAGAAGAATCTGATTCTTTTTTTTAACACACAGAGAGAATGGTAAGCTAGCGAAATGCGAGGAGATATTTGGTGAATTTGACAAAGTGTATTAGCTTACATTTAGCTTACAATATCTGACTATATCTTTATTAGATCAGTTATGACTGAAACTGACATTTACTAATTTGAGAATGTGAGATGGCTCTTTGAAGGTTGAGTCCTAAACACTTGCAGTATTTAGTCAAATTCAGCGGATATCTCCTCGTGGTCCGCTAGCTGCCCAATCCATGCATGCGCTGAAAAAAAAACAAAACAAACTAGGTGTTCCCAGAGCCATTGAAACAGTTACAGAAAGTGATTGGTGGGCAATTTGAGTCGATATAAAGATATATAACAATGCTTTTGGTAATTAGTAGTAGTAATAAAAGAACAGATTAACATTTACAATATAATTTATAGGTTACTTTTAGTATTTGCGGCTTACTTCCGGGAACTATTTTGAGGCTCCACGATCCACCATTGCTGTGGAAAAAACGGAGATGACTGTACTCTCTCTTTACATGGCTCTGGGTGTTCCTACACAGACCTGGCTCTGTACATGGGAACACAAACAAACATTATACCAGCCGTGACAATGCGTGTCCAATATGGGTGTGGACGAGAAGGGGGGGTATTCTGACGGAGCGCCCTGTGTCATTGAAGGGAGAGGTGTTCGTGTTCTGATTAGTCTTGTTTAATTCAAATGTCAATCAGCATTCCTGACATCCCTGGCTTACCTGTAATATCAATAAGCTGACGGGGTGACCTGACGGGGACGGGGGAAACGGTAATTAATAAAGTGTCATAGCGGAAAGCACACATTATTGTCAGCTGTGTACGGGTCTTCCCGGAGCTGCCATGACGACGGCGGTGGCCGTGGCCGTGCATAAGCAGTGCCTGTGAGAGTGCTTACGGGGCTCTGGGGTGCACTTGATTCCATCATCAACATAATTAGGTAATTTAAAACAGATTGCCACTGAGACAGATAAAAGCCACATTATCTGTGCGGTGGCCTGACCTTTACTAACAAAGCATGTGACCCTGTCTTGCTGTGGCTAGCTGTACAAGCTGTGTGTGGGGGAGGGGGGGTGGGGGTAGGCTTAAAGACGTAGTGAGTAGTGCAGTCACTATTTAATATATACCTGCTACCCTTTGGCACAACCATGTGACACCACAACGTCGACTTTCACTGGTACGCGGAAGACTCTCCCTCACCAACTGCCTTCACGACATCCAGAGCTGGACTACTTCAAATGCCGTAAAATTTAACAACAGCAAGACAGAGGTCCTGCTCATTGGCTCCAAGTCCACTCTCTCCACACAAGACAACCCCAGCCTTAACATCGCTGGTCTTCCCACCCCACTGTCAAGAACCGTGAAAAGTCTTTCCGTCACTTTTGATAACTCTTTCATTTGAATCACACATCAAAACCATCACTCAGGCATCCTTCTTCCACCTCTGAAACATATCATCCACACCTTTGTCACTTCCCGCCTGGATTACTGCAAGTCTCTTCTCTCTGGCATCCCCACCAAAGTCATCAATCAACTCTAAATAGTACAGAACCAGAATAAACACAATCACAAGGTCCACAGATCACTCCAATTTGGATTCAACCTCATTGGCTTCCTGTAATATTCCGTATCAACCTCAAGACTCTCCTCCTCACATACAAGGCCCTTCACAATCTGGCTCCCTCCTACCTCTCTGACCTTCTCCTGCCGTATACTCCCTCCTGATCTCTCCACCCCTCCTCTACAGGCCTTCTCGTCACCCTCCAATTCCTCCTCTCCGCATTGGGGGATCGGACCTTCAGACTCTGGAACGCCCTTTCTCTGCACATACGACTTGCTACCACAGTCACCTCCTTGGCTAAACTCCCTAAAACCCATCCCTTAAAGTTGCCTCTAACATTTAATCATTTTTATCCCTGACTTGACTCCCATGCCCTACCAATAATAATAATTTATCTTATCTTATCTTTATCTAATAAATCTTGTGTGTTTTTCAGACAGTAGTCAGCCTGAGTAAAGCAACAACAAAGCTAAGCTAACAATGGTCTGTGACTACACCATCGACCTGCGAGAGCACAACAATGTCTCAAAACACTGCATGGCCTAAAGAGCAACAACGCTAACAGCACATCATCGATTGTGTGTTAGCGTGTTAGCTTGTGACTGACACGTAATAGTTAGCGTTCATTCCTGGACCAGTGTTCAATGTTGCTGGTGCCGCGTATGGATCCAGGAGGACCCAGGCATTCATGTATTTACTCCTGCCCTTGCAGCCGGATCTCCAATTATTGAATTACGGCTCGGGTGCCTGATTAAACAGGTTCAGAGTTAGATTGAAACAAGCAATCAAATACTGCAGGGTTTCCAGAACCCACAAAACACAGCTCGACCTTTATAATATGTTATTAAAGTATATCGATTGTCTTACTAAACTCACATTTTACTTGTAATATGTAATGTCTTCTGTTCAGAGAAGTAATTATAGTACCGGCTACATAAGTGTTGTTGAATTGTGTTTATTCTTGTACTGTATGCATGCATTTTTACAGTTTGACATTATACGTACATTGAAATATAAATGTTTATTTACATTATGATATGACAGCAGTTTACATAAAGTGTCACAACAGTGAGTGAAAACTAAACCAATATGACACATTACGCATGTCACACAGCGGCTGGCACCCCTGTTGTTACGACGACCTGCCTGCCAGGTGTGGTAACAGGGCTCACCTGGTACCCCGACCCCCACCCGTTGGCATTTGACTCCGTTCTCAATGCGGAGACATGTCGCGAAAGATCAATGTGTGACAGAGACGACCACCCCTTCCCCCGCCCCTGCCCCCTTTTACCCGCCCTTGTCGCCGCGGTAACAACCGCTGCCGTGACGGAGGGCGTGTGGTGACACCAGTGTTGGCTCCGGAGCACATAACGTGGAGAGTGTGTGTGTGTGTGTGTGGGGCTGTGAAGGTTAGCTCAGCCAATCTGGGGATGTTTCTCGGTTGACAGGGCGGAAGCATCGAGCGGACGTGGCACCCCCCCTGTCAGGGGGGACGGAGGATGGGGATGCATGATGTGAAGGTTGTCTGTGTCGGGCAGGTGTCACCCGCCTGATTGCGGGACAACAGTATGGACATGTACCACTGCAGGTACATGTCATGACAGTGGGGAGATGCATTTAAATTGGGCTTAAAATGCACTTTGCTCCCTTATCACTTAAATCCCCTGTTTGAGAATTGAACCATGTGTGGCTTATAGTTTAGACCCATGTAGGTGTATGGATTTCAATGCATATTGACTTTTATGTGGTAAGGTATACTAACCATACAGTAACTTGGCTGGATGCTGGATTTAAACCTGCAACTTATCAGAAACCAAACCATCAATCTGTGCAAAATGGGCCAGCCATATGTTGTTTTTATTCTGCGAACTATAACCCAGTAAACCGGTGGATAATATCGTTATTGTGAAGCTTAAGGACTCAACGGTTTCAAATCGTGAAGTAATTATAATACATTGACCTTTTTTTTTCCCCAGACCTGTTTTGAGGGCTGGTCTTCTGACAGGCCCTAATTAACATTAGCCTCCAGCAGCTGACTTACGCCTTCGGGGAGGCAGAGAACAATTCTGGCACGGCTGTGGTCCTGTAAAACACAGCGAAAGGCCATCGGTTCATCTGTTCATGCCCCCCACCCACCCCACCCCTCATCTCTACCACCCACAGCGACAAACGTCCTGCCATGAATATTGCTTTCAGAGGCTTGCTATGACGTCCTTACTCGTACCCTTTAATTCCACGCGGGCGTCATGCTTGGAACTGTCCGTCAACATGCTGCGATAGCCTTCTCTGTTATTTACACCTTTAGTGTATGGTTCTCCATAGTGCATCGTCATGAATCACTGTGCTTTTTGATCTTAACATAAACTATGCTCAGATTGGAGCGCAATCATTCAAGAGTAAAACATCTGTAACATCTCCTCTAGGTAGCCTACTGCTGAGATCGGTTAAGGAAGTGTGGGAATATCTGGTAAGGGCTCTTCCCCCTCCATACTTACAGCCGAGATACTTTAAATGATTTGTGTAGCGCTGGTGCGGCGCTCCCATTTTTCACCGCAAAATCAATCGGGTGCATCGGGGGGCCTCGTTTTCATCATGGCTGCACTGAACTTCTCCTCGGACAAACCTCCCTTCTGCAGCCACTGCTGAAACAACCCAAGGGCACGGGCAGATCACCCCTGTCTTAATGAGCTGCTGCTTTCTTTCTTTCTTTTTTTCTTCCTATTTTTTCTTCCTTTTCATTTCTCTTTTTTCTTTATATTTTCTTTCCTTCTTTATTCTTAACCTTTATTTTTCTGCGAAGCCACATGTCTTTGTTAGCTGACATGTATTGCAGGCGCCCACGGTACTTGTTGCTGTCAGAAGCACCGTGCGCCGGTTAAAACGTCGGTGGGCTCCGCCTTGATCTCGGGGCACCCTGTGATGTTTGATGGCTCCTGTCAACAGAGCGGTCCAATGAGAGGTGGGGGCGGGGCTAATGTGGACATAGCAAGTTTTTCTTCTAGAACCCCTCTGACAGACAGCATTTCCCATGGCAGGGTGGAAAGATGTTGTTTTGTTTAGTTTTTTCTATAATATTTACAATGTCCTGTAAACTCTACGAAAAGTGCTAATCTGTCAAGACGGGGGGGTGGGTTGCAGGGGCCTACAGCTGTACAGCCTTGGGGGAAGAGGGGGGGTTGCATGGGCCTACAGCTGTACAGCCTGTGCACATGAAGTTACCCCGTAAGACACCCATGAGCTCGTTTACATGTATAGCTCGGTGTCCTATAAAAAGCCCCGTCTCCATCCGTCGCAGTGGTACGGACTTGTTTGTCTGTTGCCATGGAGACTACTGTATGTATGCATGTATGGGCAGCTGTTTTGCGTCACAGGCGATGGATGGGGGGGGGGGGGGGGGGGGGCAAG
>JAODTR010000014.1:3953494-3965356 GCA_025399935.1 Amblyopsis rosae
ATGCTATGGATGTATATATGTATGTGCGAATTACATACATACATATAAATACATGCATACATACATGCATACATACATACTGTATTTTGTAATTTTAGAGACTGATCCTAGTTGTTTCCTACTTTGTGAAGAAGAGACAAATCACTTTAAAAGCCCTGTTGGCTTGGTGTAATGCTGAGACAAGTTGTTTCTTATAGGCCAGCAAATAGGCACAAAAAATTAAGTGAAAAAAGGAGTTACCGGTAGGCACGTATAATGAGATCATTCACAAACTTGAGTGAGAAAATGGAGTGTGTATGTGTGTGTGTGTCTGAGACAGAGAGAGAGAGAGAGAGAGAGAGAGAGAGAGAGAGAGAGAGAGAGAGAGAGAGAGAGATGCTCTGTTGTCAATAGCGACCCCACGTCTCTTTTATTATGCAGGTCACACACATACACACACGCACACACAGTCGGTTTCTACTGAGCAGCCCACACATTGTGACATGATGCAGGCTTCCCCATCCCTCTCCATCTTAAGACAAACAAACGCACATACAAATACAAATAAAAACATTCAACACACGATTCTCATTATTACATTTTAAAATGATTAAATGTTATGAGCACTATAAGTTTAATCTTTAATGTAAGAACAGACAGCTATATGTTCAACAGGTCGACTACACTTTGAGAATGTACTTATTCTGAATGTAGTGAAATTTAGTCTCTATGTTTTGCGATTAATGCAAGCTTTATCATCAATCGCTCTATACTCATACTGACTAGCTAGCCTATTGCTCATACTGGACTGTATGTCGCCCGGGTGTCAATCTTTTTGGTGATGGTAGAGTGATTGCGCCCCCACGTGGCTGCCAATGTAAGATACATGTTCTGAATCATGTCGCAGCCTATTGTGATTTTGATTACCTGCATAGCTTTTTTTAAACTGGTCGCAGTTCTGAATTGACCCCCATGGATCTCCAACTCTAAACAACAAGTTGAGGCCAATGAAGCCAGCATGTATGGTTATTTGCTATAGCTAACTTAGTTTGCAATTGAAGCCAGCGAATTTGTAAGGAAGTGTGACGCTTAATGCAAGAGTTTTTTCTCCTCATGCTTTGCATACTGCCTGTGTATTGCCAATAGATTATATCCGCACACTCATGCTACAATACTTTCAGCAACAGAAGATTGATGGAAGGGGTAAAACCCATGCAAAACGTTTATTTTTATTTTTTTTTTTTTATTGTATTGTAAATTGTATTTTGTGTTAAAAAATATATATAGACATGCAGTCTTGCCAACTCCTATTGTTAAAAAGGGATATAATGTTACAATGTTCTGGTTTTATTCTGAAAATGAAACGGTCACTCCACTCACCTCCATGTCTATAGCATGCTTATGCATAGCCTACTATATAGTGACCATGAGAGTGGCCCAAATCAAAAATTCAGTTCAGATTTGCCTACAGAGTGAACACAGTCCATTGTTGTTTTTTAATATAAATAGGCTACTCACTGAGACGCAAGACATATAGTCTTATGCATTTGTTCTGCCACGGCAATAGGCTAACTCAAAATTATGCTTTCTAAATCTCTATAAAATCAATTACACATTGCGGTATACATTTTCTAGTCGGCATTCTCTAATAAAATGACAGAAAAAATATGTTATCACCATCGGTCATTTATTTGTTATTACAGAAAATCGACTGAAAAATCAAACGGAAAATCAATAGGAAATACAAAAATTAACATACATATTCACAGTGAATTCATTAGGTTACTTGACAAGTATGACTATACTTGTATTATTATTATAGTTTTGAAACTATATAGGAATTAGCTTGAGGTTGCTCACAACGTTTAACATTTCATTGTTTTAAGATTTAGGTAACATTAATATAGGATAATTATTATTAGTCTATGTGTGATAGCGCTACATTTCGATTGCAAATATTTCCGTTTACATGATGTTTGCTCACAATAACTTATGAGCTTTATTCACTGATCTAATTTAGCCTCTAAAAATGTGCCTAAAAACGTCGGCAATAGCAGACCTAACAGACAGTGCCGATAGCCACGAGATGGCGCTCGTAATCCAAGAACACTGCAGTTTGACTCGTGTGGCTAGTAGCCTATTTGTGCAAACCCCATTTCAAAATAGTGTAATAAGGAACAAAAATTAACATTCTAATTGAACAAATAAGTGACATATTCTCTTTCATTACTCTCAATTTGTTCATTTCGGTGTAGACCACCTCGCATTGAACGTTCACCCTAAATATAGGACTATTTGGACATTTCTACGCAGGATGCATGTGAAATCATGCATCTCTTAACGATATTTATCAGTTGAGTCAACGAAAAATACAGTGCGTAAAAGCACAGCCACAGTGATCTTGCAGTCAATTATAATGAGCATTAATGTTACTCAGGTTGTTGATGTTGTTGACACAGCTGATGTGGGAGGTGGATACAGTACCAAAAGGGCCCGGAGCCTGGAGGTTGTGGCTGTGATACAACGCCGCCGACGGAGAACCGGGCCAGTAGGAAAACCCAGACGGTCCCACGCCTGGAGCTACGAGGTTTAACTTGGAAATCCCAGAGAAGGGAATCGGAGCGAAGTTACTCTGAAACTTGTAGATGGCTTGCTCCGTGGTGGACGGCTGGCACACTTGCGCCAGTCCATGGAAGTCAAACTTGTAGGCGTAACGCTTCCCGTGAACTTTGGTCATGATATTCTTGTCATAATAGTAGCGCAGCGCGCGACTCAGCTTGTCGTAGTTCATGTTCGGCTTGCTTTTTCTTTCCCCCCAGCGTCGGGCCACCTCGTCCGGGTCGATGAGTTTGAACTCGCCGTTGGTGCCTTCCCAAGCGATGCAAGAGATGTTGGTACTGTCAGACAGGAGCTCCAGCAAAAATTGCCAAAGCTGAATCTGCCCGCTACCTGTGTAAAATATATAACATCGCCAAAATTAGAAATTCCCAGTGTTCTATAGAAATTGATCCTTAATATACGTGGAAACGTTGTAGAATGTATATCGATAAAGAACATGTTTACTAGGTTTATTTTATTTTGTGATGATGAGGATGTAATGAAGAATGAGACTGGACAACACGTTTAACCCCTCCTGCTCCCTATAGGCTAATTCTACTCAATAATGACGATTCAATTACCTAATTATTATATAGGGGTATTGAAGATGAGGAATGCCGTCCAAATTCACAACGAGCTCCCGGCAGCTGCTAACATATACACATATTTCGCAATAGAAGATGGTACCTTGGTACCTCGTTACCTCTCCACGTCTTAATATTCCTAGTGTCTCCTTCAAATGTCATTATTTCTCTCTGCTCTTATTAGAAAAAATGTCTGCTCTTATAAATTAAGATTATCTTTTAGGCCATTAGCTATTTTGTTGGTTTAATTATATTGACGTGGTAGTATTATTATGATGACATGATGCTGTAATTATTATAATTTAATATTATTTGCTTACAATTGCTGTTGTATGACCTGCCCAAATACTGACAAATGTACATGTAGTCGCTTTGGATAAAAGCGTCTGCCAAATTCTGTATATGTAAAATGTAAATTCCTGCCAAATTACGTATAGTCTTTAAAAATACCACCATATCCTACCACAATTTACCACAACAAACCTATAATTTACAATAAAATAACAGTTGTGTTAGTTGCTATAGGATAGTATCGTATACAGATGCAAACCATATATCATACCAGCCTATGTATATTCTGAATCAATTCGACAGTTTCATTTTTGTAAAAAAATACAAATAAAATAAAAGTATATAATTAATGTATTTATTAATTGGATGACTGAATAAAATCAATTAATTTCAAATAGCTGTATCTGTTTCATGCAGATTCTGTTATATAAATGTGTCAAATATAGCCTATGCTACATTAATACAAATGACAATGCCATAATGCAACATGTCATATTATGGATGTTGTTCTTACCTTTCTGTACTCCTGTATTTAATGGCCCCCAAGCTGTCCCTTTGCTTTCTTTCAACAGATTTTCTGTTGGATCTGAAATTAAATATAAACATTGTATGTAGGGCTAGCTATCCTCTAATTATTATTAGTCTGAAAATAATAACCATGAATATATTTAACAATAAAATATAAGAAAATTATAAAAATGACATGCACATATACATATATGATTAATATGCATGGCCTATAGAAATAATGTAATACTATCTTAAATATAAATAGGCCTATATGTAATTCCCAAAAAATACAACTAGGATAAATCATAAAAATCCAAATAATAATTAAATCCGTAGCGATTCTCTAGTGCCTGCAGATTTTCCCCGTCTCGTCTCTTTGGGCTCCGTTAAACCAGGAAACGCGTCCAGGAAAAAGGATATCCGATTTCCGACAAAAGAGAAGACGGCTTTCAGACTGAAACGACTGAACAATACCATGACCTGGAAGTGCAGTAGGGTACCGCATCGCAGCCATAGGAACCAACAAAACAACGTATTTCCCCATAACACATGTTAAATAATATTTATATGATCTAACGGGAAAGAAGACCAACCTGATAGATACATGTTGAACATGAGGTTTGCTCCGCAGTCCTGCCTCATTGTGTTCACTGGTTCAGAAAGGGTTGCATTTCATTTCGTTCGGTGACGGGGAAAGATTTTTATTAAACTTTATCTCATAACTGGGATCTGGAATAAATGCGGGTGGACAGATTGAAGTTTCCAGGCAACTGTCAGTGGCCCCCATCTCTGAGACAATATTCAGACAGCAATTTCCCCTGGTGCATTGCTTTAATTAAAAGAGCAATTTACCTCTGTCAGCCCGCCCGGTGCCCACAATAAAAAGAGGCCGATAGAAATTCGGCCTTATCAAACCACCATCACAGTTTAATAAAGTTTCCGCGTTAAGATCTGAGTTTCTATGGTGAATTGAAGTGTTTGACATGGAAACCAGTTCAGATCCTCCTCATTTTTCCGCCTCTTTACCTCCCGGCAAACAACAAAGACCGATTTCATGTAGGGAAAAGAATATTTACCTTGAAAGAGACGCTTCAGTACGCGTGAGAAAACAAGAACATTGCTCGACCTTCTGCTTGTGGGTTTAACGTTATAGATCATCAAATATGTGCGTAATGGAACTGTAACTGTAAAACCACGACATGTGATTCGCAATTGTAATCGCATGTGAGAAGTTTCTATTTTGTAATTAGGGTATCTTTTTTTCTAAGACAATACACTTCTAATAATCGTTATATTTTAATTGTGCGTAAACAGGCATTTCTTGGCTATATGAAATAGCCTAATCATCTATAGGCAGATCAACCTACAAAAGAAACATGAATAAAGGAAAAAATGTCATATTTTTCCCAAATGTTTGTAAATCATAATAAACAGACTAAAAATTAAGCAGTATGCAATTTAATTTATTGTAACAGCATATCGGTCAATGCAGTAGTCTAGGTATTATGGGAAATAGGCCTGTGTGTTATGTTCTATTATGTCAATGCAGTATCTGAGTCTAAGATTTTTGCAAGTGAATGCAATGATATTTATTCATGCGGTAAATACTTTATATTCACAAACTACATTAAGTTATCCCAGGAGATAACAGATGACAACAACAATGTCTTCAATGTTAAAATGATGCAATGAATTCCAACAACCAACGTGTTATTTTGGTTACATCCTTTGTGCATTAGGTCTACTGACAAAGAAACACAAATGATCATGTGTGGTTTGATTAGATCCTCAAATTGCATGTTTTTTTTTTACTTTTAACTTTCCACGTGTGCTGGGGACGTGGATCCATCTTGGCAATAGGCGGTGTCTTAATCCATTATGACAGCGTTGTGACAAATCAAGTGACAAAACCCGGAGACGTTTTCACATTTAGTTCACCATATTCTATAGACGAGTTTCTGCTAATAATGTCCATGTTAACAATATTGAATTTCAATGCAATATGAATAGGCATATTTGCGCAAAGATTATAGCCTACATATTATGAAGTGACAATTAAATAAATATAGGCTTTACTGTCTGTCCCATAGGATATGCCTACTTGCCGTTCCATTTCCATATATCATTAAGCAGATTATGCTTTTATCCAAGGCGGCTTTCAGCGTCACGCTTATTGTACCCTCGTGAATAATTGCTCGTCTTATCTTTTCCAACCTAATGACGTCTTCTCCACTTGATGCAGGTGTGTCTGATGCTGCATACAGGCTGGTAGGTGTGTCTCTGGCGTCCCAGACTTGCTTTAGCTGCCTGTGTTCAAATACAAGTCGCAGGCAACTTAAAACAAGCCTCGAATGCGAGATGGTGTTCAAATGGTCCAGGCATAAGAGAGAAGCAGGTGTATTGTAACAACCCACGATTTCAAAACACCATTAAAGCTGCAAAGAAATGTATTGTTAATATTTTATAATAACCATAGTAATCTTATACTATATTACCTATACGTGTATAAAAAAATACTGCTGAGCACAAATGTCATACAATGTTCAATTCAAAATTGGCCCAAAGCCAGTAGCATTTTTCTTTCTAGTCTACAGAAACATTGTCCTTACCTGTACAGTAGGCCTGTCCATGGTTGTGCGAGCAAAGATAGGACAACTATCACCAGTAGATGTTTCTGTCAGTTGTGTATCAGCCTCTGAGAAGCTCAGTGGTTTTAATCAGTCGCAGAGGAATGTATATTTGACAAAGGTGTGTGTGGTTGAACATTCATTAAAAGATCCTGGTTTGGGTGTGTGACAGTTCTGCTGGTGCTATTTGAGACTCGTGACCAAGTTTGTGGGTGTGTAACAACAGAGAGATACACGGAAACTCACGTCCTGGACCTACACGGGAGGAGCATGCGGAGGTAAACAATACCCTAAAACTGTGTCGATCTGTATGTTACTGCAGTTACTGAGGCCGACTGTTAAAATATAAATGGGAATAAAAGGTTAAATTAACCAATTATTAATAGGCTAGGGTTAGTGTTAGAGGAGAGAGATTAATAAAATACCTAATAATACCTCATATTGTATTATTATTTGTTATATAAGCAGGTGCATTTATATATTATAATTACTGTGTTGCAGTGTATGTATAGGCTTTATGTATTTGTATTGTTGTTCACCAACTGAAGAAACTGATCCTAGTGTAAACTGTTTGAGGCCTATGGTCTATTGAACAATAAAGCCATTTAGACAAGAAATACAGTTTAAGTAGCCCTGAACGATACACTCATTATCATATAAATCCCAATCCGAGTGGGAATACTCATGGATGTGGACAAATATGTCCCTGTTGAGACTTATTATCCAACCGTAAAGCCACCCCTAAAGCGTCAAACCACCCCTAACATCCTAACCTGACATGCCACATGAATTGTTGTCACAAGTCATATATTGAAACTGTTTGTAAAGGGCAGGTACATACGAAAAATACTTGGCAGTTGATTGGATGAACCATCTGGTCCTTTTCGCTGTCGGCAAATCTAAACCACGCGCTCCTATTGGTATCAATACGACGCTGATTTTGAAGTTAAGTTTCTCGACACATTCGAAATGAGTAACATCCTAGAGTAGCCTATACGCTACAAATAATAGAAACCAAAATTAACTATAGTGCTTGTTTATTGATAATGATCTTTAATTATCTATATAAATAACATCCATTATCCTTTTGACATCAATTGCTTTTGATATACAGCACAATATAACCAATCAGTAAAATTAATTCAAAGGTATTATTGACGATCACACCTTTAGTTAAAGTTTGGAAGAAAATCTTTTATTACCTATTTCAAAAGCATGCAATAGCATATTTGTAGAAGTAAACAGTTATTCAGATATTGGTACATGCAGAATAATAGGTAGAAAGAAGGTCTGGCCATCATGTTCTCATGATGGTGTCTCCAGGGTCAAAAAGGTTAGGGTTGGGGGAACGTATGCTGTTGTTGTTGTTGTTTTCTTTTGCTGGGAGGGGGAGGGGTCAAGCCTTAGTGCTGGATCCTACGGATGGACTGGACCTGGTTGGTGTGGGCCTGGGTGCTGTACTCATTGTAGTGCCTGTACTCGCCTTGGTGTCTGTCTCTCTCCAGGATGTACTGGTAGCCACGGTAACCAGGGAACTGGTAGGCCGCCAATCTGAAGGTCAGAGACGGGGAGAGAAATGGGCATGTATTTATTGTGTTGGTTGGACCATGGCCAAGCAGGAAAATTCGATAAGATCATTAAATTATCACCATCACATTACACACACACACATTATAGATGCTATACTTGTTGATACAATACAGGCAATCTCTGTAATCTCTTAGTGGTTGATATTTCCAAGCAAAACATTGTTTTTAGACTCCCTCCATTATAATACTCTCCTATGACTCTCCTACTGCCTTAATGAATCACCCACAATTCAGAATAGTGGTGCAGCAAAAGACATAGCACAGCTATGGTTGAACCTTGCGTGTGTGTGGGGGGAGAGATGCAGGTTTGTAGGACCAAAGCAGGGGACACAGGGAGGTGTAACTTACGCTCCAGAGTTGACTTTGATGGAAGTCACCTCCTTGCTGCACCAGCCCATGGCCTGTAGGGAGGGGTAGTCGTCACAGATCTCAAACGTCCGGCCATGGAAGTCCTCACACTCATACATGGTCACCTTGCTGTCACTGTGGTTCTACAGGAAGACAGCAGGATGCTATTAGGTCAGCGCATGCTCAAATGGGGGCACTTGCATGGACTTATGCACGCAGGACATACGGCACACTTGATGGGTCTGAACGACAGCAGGTGCTCCGTTCTGTAGCTGCTGTTGCCGCTCCAGGCCTCATAGCGAGGGTAGTCACCCTTCTCCAGGATGAACTGCTGTCCCTGGAACTCAGGGTACTCATAACCAACCCAGCTGGACCCAGGACGACACACGCACACCATGGGAAGAGCATGGGCGGGAGGGGGTGGAGACATAAGAATAGATGAATCGAGGGACAGATGAGGAAGATAATATAAACGGGAGAGAGGAGGGGAAAATAGTGAGTGACAAAATATTATCAACAAAATAGAACAATTGAAATTAAAATTAAGCACGAGAAAGAAAATATACAGTAAAGACAATTATACACAGAGAGAACAGTTTGCACCATTGCGTACTGTCGGAGAAAAAACGGAGTTTCTGCTTTGTTCCCGGCTGCACGAAGCCCAAAACAAACAGGAGAATACAGCGAGTGCTGTAGCCAGTGTTGCTGTCGCACCCGTCTCTCCCTTATCTGATCTCTAGCCTCAGCCGCCAGCTGCACGCAGCCTGGACGAATTACAACTGGCTCGCTTACACACACGCACACGCACACGCACACGCACACAGAGACTTGCATCATACATACAAACGATGTAATAAAATCCTGTGTGCCTATGATGTGTGCTAAATGAATTAATTTCTTTCTCTTTTTTGCCTCACAAATGCACTTGTTGACTGAATGTATAGGTCAGCAGCATAGAAACGGTTTTGTATAATAATATTTATATATTATATATTAATAATATATAATATTTTTTTGACGTTGAACCAACCATATTAACTACTAACAAAGTCAGTAGGTTGATGTTTAATTAATGTTGATATTGATATTTGTGGATAATATCACAACGCCAAATAATAATACAATTTGAATGAGAAAATAATAAATAAATGAACATGAGCATAGTATTTATTTGTTTTACATTAGTTTTACTAAAATGTCTAAAAAATTTTCTTTCTTTCTTTCTTTCTTTCTTTCTTTCTTTCTTTCTTTCTACATATGATTCCTATTTGATTTCCTGTTGTTAATTTTAGCTATACTGTCAGAAGTGTTTTTCAGTTTAGCTTAATAACAGGGAAATGTGAGGACTAATAACAGTCAAAATACTGCATATCCCAACACGGCCATGGCTGTGAAGCAGTCAAAATATGAAGGCAGACATCAGGCTGTTGAGGATACATCAGGGAAAGCGAAGGTATAAGGGTCATCAGAGACTTACGGTCCGTTCTCCACCTTTATGGAGCGGATCTTGCTGAAGCTCCTCTCCATGATGTTCTGGCACTACAGCATGAACTCACAAGCACTTGCCCTGGAAGTTCTCCTCCTCCCACACTGTGATCCTGAACTGGCCCATCTGCTCCATCTGCTGAGGATTCATGGTTGCTACTTATTCTCCTAGGATACTCTCTGACCAGAGCAGGGTGTAAAAAAATTTACAACTATATCTGTAAAATGCTACTTTGTGACTGAAACATCAAGGGCATATTAAGACAGATAACCTTAATGAAAACCAGTGCCCAAAATACATTTGTAAACCAACTTTGGTTTTGGATCCTGTTGGGTCTAGGCCAAGGTCACGCTGAGGTTAAGTTATAGAATATATCTGGTTAGTTGGAATGTATAAATATATGCAAGATGTTTGTCAGCTTCAAGCTTATTAGGCTTCACATATATATGTTGAGTCTTAGTTTCAAACAAAGTATTTTTTGCAATGCTGTGTTTCAACACGTTTTTTCCCCATGTCATAATGAAAATTTGCCAATTAAAATAGATAATTCTTCCCATGAGATGTCCAAGAGCTGTGCTTGTAGGTCCTTGTTTAATAAGGTAAAATTAAGCTCGAGTTGCCTTCTCCATTTAAAGGGCATCTGAGAAACAATCCAGCTGAGTGGGCCAGCTGAAAGGGGACATTAGCCGAGCGCATTGTGGCCGCTCCAGAGCACTATTGTCCACAGAGCCCCAAACTGCCTTAGTCATCAATATGGCAGCTATGGTCAGTAGCAGCCTGAACCAGGACTATACAATGGCAGCACACTGACACAACAGTTTGATTGGTATGGGAGGATAATAGACATATTCTGTGAGCTGATCCCCTCCTTATTTTTTGCTTGCTCTCTCTCTCTCTCTCTCTCTCTCTCTCTCTCTCTCTCTCTCTCTCTCTATCCCCCACTCTTTATTTAGATACCTTTGAGAAAGGTTATCTAGAAGACATTCTTATTTGCATCTATTAAAGACAACAAGTTCTCCTGACTTGAGTTAAAGAAAAATTGCATTATATCCTTTAAAAGTCAACATAATACTTTGAGAGAACAATGCTAACCTTAAGTCAGTACAGTAATGGGATTTGGCTCAAAGTGGTAAGGATCACGTTGACATTATAGGTGTGAATAATCTAATGTATATCTCATGTACGTATATACTGCCATCTACAGCAGTGGCTCTTTATTACATTTGCAGATTTCAAAACATATTTTCTTCAAAAGGGACATTCAAGAATAAAAATGTTATGTGCAAAATAATTTCCAGAATGTGGTTTCATAAGAGTTTAGTAAAACAATAGTTTTTACAGTAAAGTATATTATTCTGTCACAGGCATATAAGTGTGCCCTTATCATGAGCTGCAAATCAGGCAGCCATTAATATTGTATTTTAAGAAATTAGCATTAGATATAGAATTTTGATTCTATATGTCTCTTTTTTATAAGCAGTAGCAATATCTATTGATTGGTCACATTTGGTCAAAATATCAAATTATCTACTCCCATGTAAACCACACAATATAATCTCCCTCCATGTAGAGTTTAGAGTTTGGTACGTATTCTGATTGTAAATCCCTGTTTTCTTAGTGACATCTAGTGGTTAGTAAGTGTATTGCATTTACAGTGGTATAATAAACGTTTACTTGGCACATGCCCATTTTACTATAATGTCCTACAAAAAGTACACACAAACAATTTGATGTGAATGTTTGTGTGTGTCCAAATATACACAAGATGATATGCATGTGTCTGTGTGTGTGTGTGTGTGTGTGTGTGTGTGTGTGTGTGTGTGTGTGTGTGTGTGTGTGTGTGTGTGTGT
>JAODTR010000015.1:2500-68734 GCA_025399935.1 Amblyopsis rosae
TGACAGTCCCCATCCATAGCAGTAGGCTAAGACCTAAACCCCTAGCTAATGTGTATTTATCTTCCTATGATCACTTTTATTTTATATTTGCCCGTTTAAACAGGGAGGTGGAGGCAGGCTGCGAGGGGGGGAGATCAGCCTGCGTCAGAGGCCCGTGCCCAGGATAACCTTTCAGGCCGGTGACCCTTATTACATTAGCAAGAGGACCAGGGAGGAGTGGCTGGCCAAGTGGAAGATGGAGGTGAGTATCTATCGCAGCTGTGTCCCAGCCACTCTCAGGGCATGCTAGTCATCATGGAGTCCCCAGGGCTAGCGCTAGGACTTGTGACGCGATCATAGCCAAGTGTATTTGATGGCTCATTTCATATCTCATGAAGGTACCATTTATTTTATTTGAGTGGTTTTCAAACTTGTGAGCCACAATGAAACATGGGTGCATGCACAAAGAGGGGGACTATGAACAATTTTAACAGCCTATAAAGTAGTGCTGGACGATTAACCGAAAAGTAATCGAAACCGAAATTCAGAACATCTAACGGATGTCATTTTCCTATTTTTTTATCTATTTTTTAAAATCCTGTTCAAACAAGTGCAACGTAAATGGGAGGACGCGTGTTTTACAGATAAGTCCATTTGTCGGGACCCGGACACTCGAAACAATCCCAGGAACATCAATAAACAAGCAGCATCTACTGAGAAATGCTGCTTTTAATACCAATACGATCAACCACGACAGACGTAAATCAAAACTACACTTCACGTCAATGGCTCGCAACACGGCAGCTCAAGTGGTGTCACAAACATTTATCAGAGCAGAACAGACTCATAACACCTACTGTTAATATATCTGCCCCTCATATGTCTTTTACAGTTTTCCAGATAGCTCCTTCTTCCTTCCAAGGTCAAAGCAAATAGATAACTTGAGCTGTGCCGCCTCCATTCATGTAACTTCTAAGCAATGTCAAGTAAAATCTTTCAATGAGACATTCCTATGGAAATACAATTTCTAGAATAATGGTTCTAAAATATCACAGTAGACACATTTCTACAATTAGTAGGTGGAGTGGAGAAAAGGAAACGCTCACCGACTCCAAATGCATACATGAATGATAAACAGCTGCTTGCTACAGGGTAATACAGCAGGGTAAATCAACTTTTGCCTGTCAATATATTTTTCTTTAAGCTAATAATTATTCAATGTATCTTTAATTTTAATGTTTTAGCCCATTGCTAGCAACACTGAAGTATAATTCGGTCATTTTTAGCCCATTGCTAGCAACACTAGCTAGTGAGCTGAATGAAAGAATCATGGAGCACAATTCAAAAAGCAAAACATACGCAAACAAAATCGTTCATTCATCCTAATCAATGTACAATGTTCACTGACTCGTGACTTATATTTTAAGTCAATTGTTCAGCCCTTCTATAAAGGATACATGTCATATAGAAACAAAATGAATCCTGTCAATTTTAAAGTCTCAATATGTGGAAATCTAATGTCACAACTCACAACCTTTGGGGGGGAATCATGCTCCCATTCCACACTTTGTATGTATGTTACCACTAATTTATGTTATTGGCTTTCTTGTTTGTTTGCTTTTTCATTGGCAGATTAAAGTACTGCAGCTTTTGACCTTGGTTCTCTTGACATGCTTTTAGTTTTGACTTGTGTAGTTGATCTGTTAACATTGAGGAAAGCAAAATCACATGCCATAAACATTGGCAAATGTGTTGTGCATTAGCACGTAAGTGTATAGCAGTGATTTGGTAAACATGGTCTCCCTATTAGTGCCTATGTGATTATGAACACATTTGTTTCACAAAATGCTGCAATTGATTATATTTGGACTTTTAATATCTATTCCCAAAACAACATGGTCTAAATACTCTCTCTCTCAGCTTAGCCATGATACCAGGATGGTAGTATGGGATGTATTGAGATTGTTACATAATGAGATATCTCCATAGTAACAAGATGGGGCCTACTGCTTCTTAAGCCACCCCACCCCCTCAGAAAGGGCTTGAGGAGCAGCCATAAAGCTGTCTGGAGGGACAAAATATTGCCAAATTAGCAGGACACACTGGGGTCTGTCGTAAAATACTGGGGAAGTAGGCAGTGTGCATTTTCTAAATGCAGCTAGATTTTCTTCAGCTACACTCTTCCATATGCTTCAGACAACAGTTAGTTTTTTGCACAAGCTTTAACAGTGATTATTCTATAGTAGGGGCTTTTTTCTTTGTTAATTAGCTTATTGAATGGCATTATCTCATTTGGAAAACTACATAAATAAAATTTGCTGCATTTTCTTGGGACTTGCGCAGACTGAAGTTGGCTTACTTCTGCTTTGCCATAGAACTTTGCTTTAGTTTTTCCACTGGAGCTGTGTCTGAGAGGACACGGTTACTAAAAGGGTTTCTTTAAAGGGGAATGGGATCACTTATGTGCCTTGTGTTACAGTGGTCTTTCTCTTTTCCTGACCCCTCCCCCCAGCTATGGAAGTGAACTCTGTTCTATAGATATACGGGTGAAGATGAGGTTTGCAGCAAATTTCCAGCCCTGCTTGCAAGACAGCCTCTTGGCTCACGGCCAACGTTTTGCAAGTCCTCTCTAGCCAACCAGAATTCCTGTGGGCAGTCACCTGACCCTGAATTCCCAGACAAAGAAATGTTCATGCATTCGTTTTTTTTCTTTTAATTTTTTTTTTCCCAAGCGATCTCTTCTACCCCTGGAATGGGGGTAAAAAAAAATTGAAGCTCTACTTTGGATTATTGTCTGCTGGCGTGTATGGGTATGTGCACTGCATTGTTTGTTTGCTAGCACAGCGGATAGTGTGCGTGTCTGACTAGCCTGCTTATGAGGATAATATGCTGACTTCAGGTATTTCCCAGAGTTATTATGGCCATCTGCTGTGCCCGGTTTAAAGGGAAACTTCTTCTTTTAAAAGCAGAGCAGGCATTAGCAGATAGACTGAAACAAAAATTTTTTTTTCTTTTTTTTTTTTTTTTTTTTTTTTTTTTTTTTTGAGGAATCACGTGGGGCGTTTTGTGCAGAAAGTATTTCCTGTTTCATAAATGTCTCTGTGATGGTAATTTTTTAGATCAAACATGAACGGTTTCTATAAGACACAATGTAACTTAACACACAAAACATATTCATATAGCCTGTACAAATGTATAATGCCATGCTAACTTATTTTAGAATTGACAAACTTTCTGTTTTGTGATTTAATTATCGGCGATTGTAGAGGCCTGATAATCCTGCCAGGTTACCTATCCTATAGATACTAAAGGAGATTATAACCATGTACTTTGTTCTCTATGAATTTGCAGCATTGTCTGCCTTTTTTATTTATTTATTTATTTTGTGTGGAATTATGTTTATGTATTCACGGCCAACCCTGTAATACCTCTAATTATCTTTTAAAAGGACATAACACAATGTGAACCAGATGGCCTCCTTTCTGTGTGACCCCTCCTCCCCCCAAGGCTACTAATGAAATCCCCAGCTTTCTTAGTGATCTGGACTGAAATAAGCTAATGACCTGTTGCAGTCTTCCACCTAAAGAATTTCAGTTGATATTTCCACTTGAAAGCAGGCTTTTAAACACCAGTGTGCATGACCTTATTACTATTAGCAGTGTTAATGCCACACTTATGTTTCTATGCAGTTCATCTTAGATTCATCTTTATCCTGTCAAAGTGTGCCAACTGATCTTGCATTATAATCCCTCAAGATATTGCACAAAACAGTCCCCACTGTGTCTTTTTAGCCAGTTGCTCTTCAGAGAATACTGTATTCAGAGGTCAGACTCATTACAATTTGCTTCATAGGGTAGCTGTTGCATTGTGAGCCCGAAGTAACATGTTGGCTGTAATGCATCTTTTTCATTGATCAAATTCTGGGGTGTTGGCTATGTCAACCTACAGTATATGATAATACTGTATTGAACATACAGAATTATTGTACACTACTGTATAGGACATGATTTCAAATGTTGATGTTTGTTGATGTCAAGCGTGTTTCTAAATCGTGGTACAGCTAGAAGAGATCAAAACAGTTGTAGCAACACAGATTGATTCAGCGCTGGCCAATAGTTTCAAAATCAACCAGAGGTCGCCCAGTAGGAGGCAACGATTAACACTTCCCCACCTTGGTTGCCAGACCTTATTCAAAGTGGATTATGAGTCTTGTTACACCAGTCACTCACTCGCAAAAAATTATTTTTTGTTGCCTTGGCAATCAAGGCTAACACAACTATGTAATATTTGTCCAATTGGTAATTTGGTATTTATGTATAATTTGACATTTTATACAGAAAATGTATCATTTGCATGTATTTTTGAGATAAATAAGGTAAAATGTGTGTTGAACCCCAGAGACCAATTTAGTTGTTCCTGCCTCCCAATGCACCCTGTCACCCCTGATCCCTGAGGGTGCCATGCAGTACAGACGTCTAAAGCAGATTATCCCGTATTGTGCACCCGACATGTCTCTGCAGCCAGTGGCCTGAAGCAGTGTGTTGTCACAGCTCATGTAGCCATCGCAACGCCCTCAGTAACACTGGAAAGTAGACTAATGCCTTTTGCTTCTCCATATTGCAGTTTCTTTTAAAACTCCATTGTTTAAACGCAGCCTGGTCGCAGCATGTGCCGGTCATATATTAATCCGCGCTGCTGTCATTGTGCGTTTGCCTTGCCGTGGCGTGACGGCATATAGAAGTGGTGGCGTTTGTGAAGTCCGTAGTGACGGGCAGGCGTGCGTAAGTGATAAAGGGAGCATTGTGTCTCCAGTACCTCCTTTCCTATATTCCCCTTTGGACCCAGAGACCCTGTCTTGCTGCTGTCTAGCTGCACACACACTGTGTTGGGGGTGGGGGGGTATTTACAACTGGGAAGAAAGCCATAGACAAATATCTGGTTCTTAGAGGTATTCACACTCCTCTCCCACCAGCATCACGTCCCGTTGGTTGTAAAGAGACATAACCACGGCCTGTGGCCTGAGGATGGTCTCGCCATAAATGCACCAAAATGGCTGCCACACTTGACACACTGCTAGTCACATTTGTCATAATATTAAATGATGAGGACCGTGTAAAGTAAATTCTATTGTGCGCCCTGCTAGTCAGTCCATGTCTCAGTGCTTGCTGTTGACTTTAAATGATCTGGCCAAAACATGCACATACATGCTTTCTGCGCTTACTTGACATTTGTTCTTTTTTGCAGTTTGCCATCTGGAAGCACACAACCAAGCAGGCTGGTGTATGTGTGTGTGTGTGCGCGCACATTGGAGCCAGTAGGCCTAACACACATAGCCTGCGTCTTTGAACCATCCATCTCCACTGTACAGATATTTATAAACCACAGGCTCTGATTGAACAGCACATGTTTCTACTCTGCACTGTAATCCCCCCCCCCTTCCCCCCAACCACCTCCCCTTAAAGGCCCTATTGTTTACTGGACACACTGGGGATAGTGGCCCAGAGGCTTCTACTACAGATCCTCCTCCCTTAGTTAGAGCCTCAGTCAAGTTCTTCACTCTACAGTATGAAACTCTCGACGCATACACAAGACACATGCATGCACATTGACTGTACAGAGCATGTGACCTGAGAGGCTGAGAACAATGTTAAGTACAGCGAGCACAGCTGCATAAGAGTCTCGCGCGTAGCCTATGGTATGATCAGCCTGTGTTTACATATGCCACTGACTGGGGCTCTGTACTGTGTGTGTATGCTTATGGTATATGCATGTGAACCTTTTGCATGTAAAATAAGACAGAAAATGGTGTGTGAGTGAAAGGGAGGCAGAGGCGTGTGTCTACGTGAGAGGTATAGGAAGAACGTGAGAGCATGTACGCACGCACGCACGTGAGCTTAATGCGCATTGTAGAGACACACTCGTATACAGTACGTCAGAATGACTGCAGCTGCTGGGGATTTACTGTGAGAGGCTTAAGTCACGCCTGGGACTAGTCTTGTGTGATTGACCTAGCGGTTTAGTGTCAGGTACCACAAACTCTGTGAACTCTGTCTGGTGCCTTAGACACTATGGAGTCCCTGTATACACTGGGATTGATAAATGTGTCCTGCAGGCCTAGATAAAGCAGTGGTTTGCGCTGACTTCAGAAGTCCCACAATGGAGATTGTTTACTTAAAGGTGCACTATGTGACTCTGGAGAATTGAGCACAGAGATACCAAGATCAGAACAAAGGTGTATTTTGTTTTTCCCTACACGGGTGCACAGAGGACTTCCTGAGAACCTCTAGTCTCCAGCAGGTGTGATTGGTAAATACAAATTGAAACACCTTTTGATTGGTTAAATCTGATGTGGGGCCCTTAAAGGACCCATTCCATGAAAACAAAGTATTTCTAGTTGTTTTTGGAATTAGTAATGTCGATGTGACAGGTGTAGTAAGCCTGTAAGCCTTTCAAAGTGGACTGTTAGCGTCCTGGTCTGTATTGCCTAAAAAAGGGAGGGGCGGGGAAACGTGCATATGTTGCGTAGATTATAATCAAAATGCTTTTCCACTTCATACATAAAATATTACTACCCATGACACCAGACAGCCTGGCCAGAGCAAATTTTCTGGTAATGCTTCCAGTACTATTTAGTTTAATATCCAGTATTATCTAGAACTACATACTGCAGCAACAGAGCCTAGCCCTCATTACGTAAATGTAGACACATGCTAACAATAACAACCTATGCTTTTTGTGTTAGATTGATCAGAAATAAGGAATGAGGCTGCTGTAGAAGCAGTTTGTGCGCATCTTAAAATGGTCAATGCGTTACTGTATGAGACATCTGTTACCAGGTAACAGACTCTATTTACAGTACATTGACATAAGAAACCAGGTAAACTCATGATCCTGGCTCGGCCTGTCCACTCGTCACACAGTACCAAGCTGACCCCTGTCTTCGGCCTATGTTTCAGGCTGAGAAGAAGGCCCACCTGGTGTCAGTAGAGAACGTGATGGACGCGATGGAGGACCTTGAGGACTTGGAACTGCAGTCACAGAAGAGAGTGGTGTCTGTCCTGAAGCGCCCGCTGCCTTCCAAACAGCAACAGCCACCTCAGTCGCCCTCCCCACCTCGGTCACCTCCGCGGCCCCAAGAACAGTCTCAGCCTCCATCTCCATCCCCACAGCAACAGCAGCCCACAGACCCAGCCTCCCCCGCGGTGGCCACAACCCCTGAGCCAGTGGCTATTGCAGGCGGAGACAAAGCTTCCCCCAAGTCCTCTGACACAGAGCCTGAATACGAGGTAACGGTGGTGCTTTCACAAACCAGTAGTGGTGTAACGGCTCGTAGTTGATCCATGACCAGTGCGGATCACAAAGTTAACCATCATTCCGTGAATATAATTTTAATCTCCACTGTTATATTTTAATGTAGCCTAATAAATCTCCAGTTGCAGTTAAGCGACACGTTTTGAAGAGCTGAATGTCAAGTTTTCACATGATCTGGGTATGAATCAAATTGGTGGCTCGCTTTTGGGGGGGTGGAGGCAAACAGGCCTACGCACAAGAGGGCTGAGCTTGCAAAGCATACTAAAGTTCCAGCGTTTTCAGGATTGCCGTGGATTTTACCTTCCCTGCCGATACTAATGCGGATAATTAATCAGCTTTGTGCTCGAGTGTGCTGCTACGAGCTTTGCTGGAAATCCATATGCCTGGTTTTCTTTGACTTTGGAACTCTGCTGCAACAGCACAACTTCGCGTGTGACATTGCTTTTTAACAATTATACAAGCTGCGTTTATTTAAGAGTAGGCATAAAAAGTGACAGATTAACAATGGTTTGCTTATTTCATATGTATTTGAATGAGCCAACACAGGACTAAACTGTTGCCATGCAACACAAACATTTCCTGCAGATCTAGACGCTACTTTGTCTTTATTTTTCTCCCGTCCCCTTCGTCTCCTCCTGACGACCATTCATAATTAAACTGAAATGTTATTTGTGGAGAGATATGTAAATCTTTGCGTTGTAGTTTTAGTCTTAAGTTAATGATCACTAATTAGTTAATGGTTATTAGATCTGTATGGTCTAAGCATGAAGTTCTTTAAAGGCTGTATACAATATAAATGTAGGAGCAAACCACTATTTTCTATGTAAGCTATAGTACCTAAATACTAAATTGCTCCCTGATCAAAGAATGACATCACACTCCCTCTGTGTGTTGTTATCCCAGCTCCTGTTTGGATGGCTGGTGATGGCTTGATAGCCACCTGTGCATGTTAGTGTGTGTCTGTGTGTGTGGGGGGGGGCCACAAAACATGCTGGTGCTCTAGGTGTGACATCTAGAGTCAGGTCAGTCTAAGTCACAAGGATAATGCACGTAAAAAAACGTATTAACTTTGCTTTCCATGTATTAACGTGGTTAAATATAAGCATACAATCAGTCTGCTGGTCTGAAAAATGATCCGATCCATGGCTCAAATCTGTGACACGATCTGAACTGTGAGTTTGTGATCCGTTGCACCACTACAAACCAGTGATTAACCCTAGATGGTAGGAGATTAACAGGGTCTGGCAATGGACAGCTTTATTGGAAGGAAGAGTTTGACTGGAGTTAACCTGTGTGAGGTTATTAATTACACCTGATAGGCCTGTCATGATAATTACTATATAGACTTCTCGTGCAATATATGGACATAGCCTAAATTTTTCAGACTTCAATAATAGTGCCTGTTGTATTTACATGTGTGTTGCTGACATAAGAAAGTGCCATGTTGTGTTGCTTCTATGCTAATGTCTGCCGGTTTGCAGGAAGTGCTCCACTCACACATACATACATACATACATACATGCATGCATGCACACAGAGCAGAAAGAAATGTTCCGCAAGGTTTTAATAGGTGTTTTTCCAGACAATTGCATCATTTCAGCCCACTACATTTGTAAGAATAAATGCAAAAATGTGTTTTTTTTTGTTTTTATTTATTTTATCAATTTAAAAGTATGTATGTATAATCAAGGTTTATTTTTAAAACTTAGCCAAGCAATGAAATTGGTTTAACCATTCATAATGAACAATTGATGTCATAACAATAGCGGAAGAACATTGTTAACATGATTCTGCCAATAATACAGTTTATCCATCCAGTCATGTAAAGCCCTTTAAAGGTAAAGGTGCTCTTATTGTCACTTACTTGTTGTGAAATTCATCCTCTGCATTTAACCCATCCCGCAAGGGAGCAGTGGGCAGTGTGAAATTGTTAATGGGAAATTACTTTAAGATACCCTATTTACAATTCACAGCAATATTTGCAGATGTGGGTACCCACTTGGACTATTGTTTGGCTCTTTCTGCCTAGTTATATAACTTTAATCTGCATTCATCTAATATAGCTCTGGAAAAAAATAAGATCGCTACACCTTTTTATGATAGAAATATACTGTACACTAATTAGTTATAATAAATATTACATTTAAAAATAAATGTATAGTAAAATCCTCTGTATAGTAAAAGTCTCTAGATCTGTATTATTTATACCTGCCTCACCAACTGACCAGCAGGCAGGTTAGTGATCCATCTGTTGTGGATACAGTATTTGAATGCCTGCTGTTTATCTGGCTCCAGGATGGCCGTGGCTTTGGCATCGGGGAGCTGGTTTGGGGGAAGCTGCGCGGCTTCTCCTGGTGGCCGGGCCGCATCGTGTCATGGTGTATGACTGGCCGGAGCCGCGCTGCCGAGGGAACCAGATGGGTCATGTGGTTTGGAGATGGCAAATTCTCAGTGGTGAGTGAAGTACTGATGCACAATCCTGGCCTAATCAGAAGTGTCACATCATGTTCTAGACAGCCAAATGTTGAGATAACGCCGCATGTATTGATTCTGCCCCAATGGATAGAACTAATAATACTAGAAATTATAGAAATAAAAACAAAGAGTGAATTGTAATGATATACTTGTTGCATTTAGCCATTGTGTTTGGCAACCTAAAGCAATAATTCCCTGTTGCTTGATTTGTATTGTCGCCCAACAGGTCTGTGTTGAGAAGCTCATGCCTTTAAGTTCTTTTTGCAATGCCTTTCACCAACCAACCTATACCAAGCAGCCTATGTACAAGAAGGCCATCTATGAAGTGCTGCAGGTAAGCCCGGGGTTATAGTGCCTTTCCATGAGTATTTTCAGTTCTCATTATAGTTTGTGTAGCCCTATTACATCATGTACAATGACCAATTAGATTTAGTTTATTGGCTTTACAATTGTAGTGCAGTGATTAATTAATTACTAATTACTGCAATTTACCTCTAATTTGCCTAGCATTCTATATAGCATCTTAAATTGGGCATGTGTATTTATTGGCCATAGGGGACCAAGCAGAGAAAAGTTGCATGCATAGTATGCATGTATAGACTAATGTAAATGCCCTGCCCAAAACAGTAGGTTTTAACATAATGAAAAATTACTTTTAACTCTTCTCAGAGAGCATGCTGTATGGTATAGGTCATCAGGTAAAGAGTGGTTATTTTGCTGTGGAAATTAGGTCTTTCTTTTATCCCAACCAGGCAGCTAGTACCAGAGCAGGCAAGAACTACATAGCCTCCCCTGACAGCGATGAGACGGACACCTCCAAGTCGGTGGAAATGCTGAACAAACAGATGATTGATTGGGCCATGAAAGGGTTTCTGCCCACGGGCCCCAAGGGGTTGGAACCACCAGAGGGTAAGAGGAACTCCACAGTATATTTTGCTTTCATTGACCTTTTTTCTCTTTCATCTGCAGGTCTCTTTGAAATGAAGCAGGATTATACAGATGTTATTGGGCACATCCACCCAAGCGGTGTTTATGATATGGTAGCATCTTAATCCACCGAGTTCTAAGTATAATAGAAAGCTAGCTAACTGGAGCAATTTCCATTTTAACTTCAGTCTTTGACTGAATCAATAGAGTATGTTTCATTATCTAAAATGTTCAAGTCATGTCTTCCTTATGTGAAGTGTCAGTGGAAGTAATAACCTCCTTCATACATACAGTATATTATATTGTTTATAGCATCTAAAAGCTCATAACAGGGATGCCACCTGAGTGCTGACAATCTGCCACTGCTCTCTGCTAATCTCGTCTACCAACAGACACATGCAGTTGTATTGTTTCCAATGGGTACCGTGACCTGGGGCTAGGAATGGGACAACATGAACATTTCATGTCACAATTATATTATTTATTATATTTCTATTGTATCATGACACACCCTTTTTTTGTGTGATTTATTTTGTTTTGAATCCAGTATTTTTACAAATTAGATGTATCTTTTTTGTGGGGGACACAATGGGCAAGTCCAGCTTTCAACCATAGTAGTTGACTGGAAAGGATAATTATGCAAGTTAATGAATAAATGTGTAAATCAATACAATTTGACTGTACAAATGAGCAAAACAGCTTTTGTCAAGTCACTTGTGAAAATATTTACTTATGATTATCACGATAATGGACATTCACCGCAATATGATGGTATACAGAATTTTCTTTGCGATACACGATATCCTCTATCGTCCCATCCCTACCTGGGGCAGTACCTTTAAAGTTTAACTGAGACTTGTACCAGATGCATCATCGTAGTGTATAGAATAAATGTGTAATATTAACTTGTGGGTGTAATGTTCACTACAGAGGAGCGTAGCCCATATAAGGAGGTTTACCCTGAAATATGGGCGGAGCCAGAGGCAGCGGCCTACACACCCCCGCCAGCCAAAAAGTCTCGTAAGAGCACAGTAGAGAAACCCAAGGTCAAGGACATCATCGATGAAGGCACAAGAGGTAAGCGCTTTCATTTAAATAATTACTTTTCCCATAAGACGTGTAATAGCTGGCTTATCGCGCCAGAGGAAGTGCCCACAGATGTAGGAAATTACATCCAATAGCGTAGAAGATTAAAGGGGTCTGCTAAATCATGTATTTAAGTTTCTTGTGTTGTATGCAAGACTACACAAGATGTATCTATGGTTGAATTCAGCATCAATCATTAAAGTGAATCTACAGGACTTTCTGCCACACACTGTATCTCTGCTCAGGATGCAGTTACTCAACTGTGTCTTTACATAGAAAATAGTTGTTTGCTGCTATATTGTTTAAAATGTTGTGTACAGCACATTTAAAGAATAAGGTTGGTTTATGTCTAGAAGATTGTGGAATGCAAATTTGCTTTTCATATTAAGGCAAGAGTTTATTTCCAAATTATTTTTTCCTTTGGAAATAATGCTTATTCCCTAAAAAAATAATAAATTCTCTAGATCATTTTTTTTTATTTTTCCATTTAAATAAATTAAAGTCTTATCAATTCTTTTACTTTAATAAATTTTTGCTACTGTGACTCTTTTTGTAAAATGATACCAGAGGGATGTATCAATATAGTAAAGTGGTGGAATAACTGGTTTGAAAGCAGGTTTTTACAGGTGGCTGTTCTTTCAGGTGGACTGTTGAGAGGCAGACTAATTGCATTGAGTATTAACCGTCATCACTCATCCATGTCCCTCTTGTTTTCTTTGCATTGTATTTTTAGAACGACTTGTTTATGAAGTGAGGCAGAAAAGCCGCAGCATAGAGGGTAAGTGTCGTGTCCTGTGTGCCCTCTGCCAAGGGGACCTGGGGGCTTCTCAGGGGGATGAATTACACATCACACCCGCTCTTGATGTTGCTGCGCAGCGCCTTGAACACGGGGCAGTGTTGGTAAAATGATTAAAGTAAAGGAGAAGCTATCATTTCCCTCAACCTCGTTTATGCATGTAGGTTATGATATTGAGACTTGTATCGCATTCTGCTGGAATCGTTTTATTGGCATGTGAATTGTGTTGCGTGGCTGCAGAATGTTCACGTGTGTGTGTGTGTGTGTGTGTGTGTGTGTGTGTGTGTTGACCTGTTCAGACATCTGCATCTCCTGTGGAAGTCTCAACGTTTCCCTTGAACACCCTCTGTTTGCCGGTGGCATGTGCCAAGGCTGTAAGGTACAGTAGAGCTCATTAAAGAACGAAGGCTGGCGTGTTTCTGCAGTCTGCCACTACTATTGCAGACATGTCGGCATCTATGCTGCGTGTCATCCTGCTTTCAATCTGATTAATTCCTATCCTGGCGGCTGCAGAACTGCTTCCTAGAATGTGCGTACCAGTACGACGACGACGGCTACCAATCATACTGCACCATCTGCTGTGGGGGCCGTGAAGTGCTCATGTGCGGGAACAACAACTGTTGTCGGTGAGGCTCACCTTTCTTTTCCGGCTGGTTTTAATAGACGTCCGTCCTTGGTTACACTGTAACATACGGTGCAATGATTAATAAGCTGTGATTAATCATTAATGGCCTCACTAGAATTGTTCCACTGGTCTAGAGGCAAGGTCGCTCGCCTGTTCATCTAAACCGGCTGCGGCCGATCTTGCTAACGCATCTGCTCTGTCTGTGGCCAGGTGTTTCTGCGTGGAGTGTGTGGATCTCCTGGTGGGGCCAGGTGCGGCCCATGCAGCTATAAACGAAGACCCCTGGAACTGCTATATGTGTGGCCAGAAGGGCGTGTTTGGCTTGTTGGAGCGCCGAGCGGACTGGCCGTGCCGTCTCCAGCGCTTTTTCGCCAACAATCATGACCAAGAGTTTGTGAGTGGTGCCGAACCCCTGTGACGGCCTCATGCAATAGCAGTCTACCCATCGTATGTGAACAGACTCCCTCCCAACCCCCTCGCTCTGCTTGGTGTCCTTTTTTCAGGAAGCACCAAAGCTTTACGCCCCAGTGATGGCGGAGAAGCGGAAGCCCATTCGTGTCCTCTCATTGTTCGATGGAATAGCGACAGGTTAGAGAGCGACCGCATTCCCCTCTCCTACACAACCCTCTTTCTGTCTGAGGACCTGCGTTGGGTTACCTAGCCTCATGAGACCGCACTGATCTCGCAAGCTCCGGTTTCAATTTGCTGCGCCTCTGTCTGGAACCCGTCATTGCAAAAGGGTTTGTTGCCTGTGTAGATAAGGATCAGGCCAAAAAGCGGCCGTCTGAAGTTTATCCCAAGTCGATTACATCAGCGTACGTCTTGCATTTTGGCTAACGCGGAGACATTTCAAACAGTCTGATTGGCTGATAAAGGTAGGTAGTCCAATCGTAAGTAAGTAAGTTTGATCTAAATACATATAGGCCTTATTGATGGATGCTTTTGAACTGAGGGGTTCCAGACATCTTTGAGTCAAAACTAGCTTGTGAGATCAGAATGGTGACAGAAGGTTGGGTTACACATGTTGTTACCAACATACTTTTGTTGTTATTGATGGTATGAAAACAATATTTTGTTGCCTGTAATACTTAATACATAAAAATATGATTTCTTCATTTATATCTTAACTCAGAATTATTGAATGGAAACATAATTGCATGGCAGACTCTGTATCCATATTCAAATAGGTGAATTTAGAATGCATTTTTGTCTGTTGTTGCCAGTGTGGTTTTCAACACCACCCCTGACCTGTGTCTGTGCAGGGTTGCTGGTGCTGAAGGAACTGGGTCTCCAAGTGGATCGCTACATAGCTTCAGAGGTGTGTGAAGACTCCATCACTGTGGGCATCGTTCGGCATCAGGGTCGCATCATGTATGTGGGCGATGTGCGAAATGTCACGCGCAAGCATGTAAGTTGTATTTACTTTGCACATTTGGTTCATTAAATCAGTCAAATCTCAGAGCTACCTAGCGTAACTGCAGTCTACTGAAACATTTTTAAATATTACATCTTGCCAACAGATTAATGAGTGGGGCCCTTTTGACCTTGTGATTGGAGGTAGTCCCTGCAACGACCTCTCAATTGTCAATCCTGCTAGGAAAGGCCTTTACGGTGAGAGTCAACACTGATTATGTGATAGTTAATCAAATGCATGATAAATGTCTAGTCTGCAGGCTGTGACCTTCCTTAAACATGTAATTGACAAAGATGGAAGGCATTTCACTCTTCATTGGATTCTTTTTTTTAAGGAGATAAATAGAGAAAACGAACAGGAGCAATATAGAAATTGTAAAATGTAATATCTAATACATACTCATGGTGTGTAATGACTCCCTCCGCCCTGTAGAGGGCACTGGCCGCCTCTTCTTTGAGTTTTACAGGCTCCTCCACGAGGCAAGGCCAAAGGATGGGGACAATCGACCTTTCTTCTGGCTATTTGAGAATGTGGTTGCTATGGGCGTCAGCGACAAGAGGGACATATCTCGATTTTTAGAGGTCAGTGTCGTTTCTGGTCGTAACACTGACACATCCATGTATGTTTGTCATTGACAGAATCCTTGGTTTTACAGTGCCCCCTTGTGGCATTAGGTTTGAAGAGCTGTCGTTCCTGTAATTTACTGAATATTTACATTGCTATATTGCCTGAGCGAAACAGAATAGACTCTAATTTACATGGCAGATGCTTTTATCCAAAACTCTCCAGAGTACAATTCCAGGTATTACTGTAAGCACAGGTAGGGTTGAGGCATCCTGCTAGAGATGGGACAAGCATGACAGCGATCAAACTCAGGACTTGAGTCTGTCATCTTAACCACTAGCCTGTTGTTTCCAGTGCAACCCAGTGATGATCGATGCCAAGGAGGTGTCTGCAGCCCACCGTGCCCGCTACTTCTGGGGTAACCTTCCTGGCATGAACAGGTTGGTGGCAGAATGGTGAGGGAAGCAGCGCTTTGTGAAATTGGACGACAGACATTTTCTTTTGGCTTGGTACTAGTTTATTTGAAGTGTGCAGTTGAACAAAAAGCAGACAGTGTTTATAAAGGCCATACAGTATACTCTGGTACACAGACAACATTAAGATAGGTTGATTTTTATCAGATGAATGCATTAAGTATTTCCATGATGCTTGTTTGCTGTTAATAATGTACTATTTAACTTTTTAATGATTCCATCGACATTTCCTCCACTTTCTAGGCCCTTATCTGCCATGTGCTCTGACAGGTTGGACCTCCAGGACTGTTTAGAGCATGGCCGAACTGCAAAGGTACTGGAGTGATGCATGGTTGCGAAACACCTGGTGTAGATGAAGTCTTTGTGTTTGGTATTCATTTTCTGTTTTGACTTTATTTGATCTATCCCACATATGTCTACTGGGATGGCCGGTTGACTGGTTTAAAAATAGCCACATGAAAACTGACATTTGTCACTTAATGTCTCAGAATTCCTGATGAAAAACTTATTTAACGTATTTATTTTAATTCTCCCCCCCCCACCCCCCCACTTGGTGTTTACATGTATTTCCCTTTCCTCTTGATTTCTCCTCAGTTTGACAAGGTGAGGACCATCACAACCAGGTCTAATTCCATAAAGCAGGGCAAAGATCAACACTTCCCAGTCTATATGAATGAGAAAGAAGACATCCTCTGGTGCACTGAGATGGAGAGGTAACTCAATGGGAACTACTTGGCACCACATTTATCTTCTGTTCCTTGTTTCTTAGCACCAAATTCTCTACATGTCCCCTCAAAGAACGAACACTGAATTGCAGCTGTGCACGTGTGCTACAGGTTTCAATGTAACATCACAATAGCGACTTGCTGCCGTTCATTGTCAAAATTGCCACTGCAAGGTCATTAGGTGGGGAGAAAATACACTAGAGGTCTATTTAATGCAATCACGGCATGACGAGGGGACTCTGACAGTGAAGGTAGTGTGAAACATAACAGCAAACGTCTATGCTGTGGTAGTTTTATGATAGAATAACATTTTATATTATTACGTGCCCCTTGGTATACATGTATTTGATTGGTTGAGCACAATCATATGTTACAATGCCTGGGATTGAAAGACAAGTTTGTTTGTGGTGTCACTAGCTCTTACAAATTTCCAATGGAGAAATTATGGAAAAGTCTCTTCAGTGTAAGAATGTGAACATCCTTTAATGCCTTTAAGTGGAGTTATCCACTAAGATAAGAATATTTTAATCAGCGTTAAGGGGTTTACAAAGCAACGCTGTTCACACAAAAAATAACCCTTGACCTCCAAATGGAGCCCCAAACCAACCCTCATACATGAAAGTAACTTGCATATTTAAACTGCAATGTCTGGCCATTTAAAAAATAAAAAGGTAAATAGATAAATATAATTCCTGTCATTGTAAGTTGCAGATGTATGTGAGTTCCAATATGCATTCCTTAATTGCATTATAGTGGATGTTGTAATATTCTCCAGGGCTGCACGATTTGATCAAAAAGTATACTTGAGATTAGTTTGGCAAATATTGTGATTGCGATATAGTAAGCAGGTTTCATAATTCTGTTTCCTTTGTTATCAAAGTGTAAAAGTGCTCTATACTATTAAATACTGTGTGTAAATATACAATATAGTAACCTGACATGCCACATGGATTTATAGACACAAGTCCATCTGGTAAACCGTCCATCAAAATATACATTTTTTTAAAGCATCACTGTTGTCCTTTGAAACTAAGGGAATTTCACATTTGACAGTGTGAACCCTGTGAAAAGCATACTATGCCTAAACTTCTAGACCATGGTTTCCTAAAGAATTGTTCTTCCCATCTGTGCTTGTTTTCCATGCCAGGGTTTTTGGTTTCCCTGTCCACTATACAGATGTATCCAACATGAGCCGACTGGCGAGGCAGAGGCTTCTGGGAAGGTCATGGAGTGTCCCAGTCATTCGCCATCTCTTCGCACCACTCAAAGATTACTTTGCTTGCGTTTGAGCAACAAGAATACCTGCTTAATGTTAGGTAATCCAACTATGTTGTGACTAGAAACAGGAACCATAATGCAAAGTGAAACATCGATGTAGAAATGTCACATTTTATCCTGTATTTTAAATGTAATTCTTATTCTATTTAATTTTTGATATGTCATTTTACCTTTTTAGCAGTGTTATCCAGTATTTTTGAATTGATATTATTTGTGCAAGCTATACTTGAGACTATGCTTTCTTCTCAAGACACTGAGAATGAAATGTGCTATCTTATTGGATTTTTAAAAGCGACAATGACACGGTAGAAGACACCCAAAATATACACAGATTTTTCAAGATATGTGAAACGTTGGCAGTGTGAAGATGATGTAGTCCGTAGCCAACGTCAGCGGAGAGCAAAAATTTCCGCGAAATGTAGCCATGTATCAAGCTACTGACCGTCACTGAGATGTGGTGGGGAAAGTGTCAAGAGAGCAGTGTCTCTGATAAATCCAAAACACCAGATCACAAATACCTCTTTGTTTACAGTTTCTATACACAACTGAAGGTAATGGTACTACTGTAATATGGTTACAATACCATGGTGCTCCGTGACGGTGGGGAACATCATAGCCTATGTGGCACAACAAGTTAGACGAGGCGTTTTTAACGTTTGCTTGAAAACGTCATTCTCTGTTTTAATGTATTCACACTTTTCCAAGATGCTGTGTGCTGCTCTACTGACTCTTAGGGTAAACTAAGAGTGACAAGTAGACTGCAAAATAGGGTTCTACCGCTTTTTATTTCAAGAGATTCTATTGGTGCTCATTCAGTCGTTCGGCCTCTTGGGGCCCCACTGCCTGTCTGCACAAGCAGGAAGTGAAGCTAGCCACATAGGAATGCTGTTTCACACTGTCCTTCCAAATATACCTTGAGATCAAAGTCTCTAAACTACTCTTTTGCTAGTTTCATCCTGAGCGATGACGTTACTGTACAACTATTAGTAGTGGGCGTGCTTGTAGAAGGGAGGGCGACCAAGCCTTTTGAAAGCCTGGGGTGAACCTCCTCGCCTTGACGCCTTCCAATTTAGTCAGGTGCAACAATATGGTGCGGATTCACAAAGTTCTTCTACCTTTTTATAGCAATCTTGTGCTGTTTTACCAACGTTATAAAGCACTTTTGTATACTTCATTTTTTTTTCTTGATGTTTTTATTTTGTTTTTATTCTTGGTTCTCGTGAACTGTTTTTTGTTGTGTTTTATGATGTGAACTGATCTACCCTTGTGTAATACTTCCTGTATACAGTAGGGCTGTGCCAATTGAAGTGAGAATGGATTATGACGTGAACATGTATTTGACTCAGTACAATAGATGATTGAGTTGCTACCTTTTTACTCCTACCATTCATGTTATCTGTTGTTAAGCAGTGATACAGTATGTTATCACCCACAATTAAATGTCTGTTTCTAATATGGTTAAGTTTAGGACAAAGTATAAGAAACTGTGTGTTGCGTATAATGGTTTATCCCTGGTTAATGACAGTTTGTTCCTTACCGTTTCCTTATGAAGACATTATGCTACAGACAAACTTAAATAATGATCCAAATTTGGATTAAATTCAGAAATTATATTCTCCTGATTGCAACATTTAAGATAAATACTGTATGGAGGATTTGGGGAGTAGTTTGTCAGAACTTAAAACTGGCATAGCCGACAAGATGAGTACTCGTAAGAGCAAACTTGACTTAAGTTATTGCTTGTCTAGGTCCTATTTAAGAATCAAGACTAATGTAACTGCTTGCAATTTAATTTCACAATGTAATTAAGTTCATAAGTGACCTTATTGATATAATTTCAATTCATATACACTGGGGTTTATTGAATCCTTGTGCTTTGTGATATTTTAACTGGGTGTTATATTTTTCCCCTTCTATACTCGCACCCCCTGGTGTTTGTACATTTTGTACATATTTTTGCTGTTGCCGTTTCATTTTTTCTTTTTTTTAAATCACGTATGAGATGTACAAAATATAATTCTCTTCTAATATATATCATCAAATTAGAAATCTGAGATTAAAAATCAAGTGACATTTGATTCAAAACATGCTTTGAGCGTTAGATATAGGGAGACTGCAAGTCTGATTTGTAGTAGTTGGTTATTTTTGTGTGTGCGTCTCAAGTGAAACAGATTAAATATCCGTTTAAGTGATCTCTGAATAAGTGATCTCTATTGTGGCCTAAGGACAGCTTTATGATGAACAGTCTACACTTCACTGCACAGCCCTACATGGTGTTTTTCCCTTTTGTTATGTTTTCTAAAAATTTAAAGGTGTTTCTGATGGTGCTAAACATTTTATCAAATCAAGAAAAAAATATATTTGGAAGATGAATAAACTTGTCTTGACAATGACTGTTTTTAAGTTCCTTGTAATGGAGAAGCTCTATTATTTTACCCATATAAATATATTAAAGGCATTTTAACTTTGTACTTGGAAAAAATAACAGTTTTCCTATTGTTTTAGACTAGAGGTTGCTGTAGTTGGTGCTTATCTGTGGGAAAATCATGTACTGTATTCATAATGTGGAGGGCAAAAAAAATCAGTAATAACTCCATAATGTATGCTTAATGCAATGCGCATTGCTTCTTAAACCTACATTCCAATATACTGTTTTGTTATTAAAATGTCATTGGTTATTTTTTATTTTTTTTTTGTATTAGCAACGCTGCTATTCACTGTTCAAGACAGGTCACTCCTACAATACAGCCAGTGACCATGTTAACGTCATATTACTGTTTATGGCCTCAATACGTTAAACTTAAGACCATACAGCAAATGTAGCACTGAGTCTCCATGTTTGCCCCATGCATATGTTTAGTGTGTGGAGAGAAGGTTATGGCTCTTTATGTACTTGTGCTGGAGAACACTTGAATAAATGTATTGATCTTGTGCAAAAGAAAGCATGTTAGTTGCTGTTCTTAATTCTCGCCCAATGGTGTTTATAAATAGATCCACACATATTGTGGACAGTGAAATATAGCTCACTGTAACCAAGACATTGTGTTTCCACACAATCCAACTGAGCACCTATAATCATAGGGTTGGGGGGGGGGGGGTTAGACTATAAACATGGACAGCTGGAAGAACAAACCTTGCTAATGATCTAGGCTTGATCTTGTATACTCTAAAACATTTTTTTGTTATTCCTTAAACCAGAGACTGTTGTGGAACTGGAGAAAACGTGTTCCCAAACAGCCTACCCCTCTTTGATTTATTTTTTACACACATGAAAGAGATTATTTACATCTGGCTCCTGTATATTCAAATAACAGATACATGGGGAAACTTTTTTTATTAATATTTCATATGAATGGTTCATGTTATTACTTTATTTTACAGATTAAACCCGCATCATTAAGGGAATGTGAAATTGTATTACTCTAATGATAGATGCATAAAGCTTATGTTCACAATTAAGCAATTTGTCTATTAATTCGCCTAAAATTAGCTATTATGCACCCTTTACTAGTAATTTCCATTGCACGTACGTTCCCACCCACTTCCTTTTCTAGCGGTACAACCGTGGCCAAGTGGACACGCCCATAGTGCAAAGCAATTGGTTTCTTCGGCGGCCAAGCCTACATTCGATGCCGTTGATTGGAGCATCTCGCCGTCGCGCTTGGATGCTGCGATCGGCTGGTCCCAGCCATAGGTCCCAGAAAGTCATCCGGTGTATCTCTGTGGAAGTGCTATCTACGGATTGTGTGGCATAGCCTACTGTGCATGTCAAAGTATTCCATAAGACGACAGAAGTAGTACGCCTATAGGAGAGGTATGTGGTGCCCAATATTATCTCTGCTTGATGCCAGCTTTGCGCTGAACGCATTTGATGTTTTATCAGTAGGATACGTTTGCCATGCCCCCTATAGCTGCATGTCTGGGTGGCTATACCCAGTCCAGTTAATTGGTACCGCTGCCATCCTTCAAGGGATTGTCGTTTACACTTAAATCTAATATTGCTTTATTCGTACTGTACTTGTAACTATTAATCACTTTGCACCGTTATTTGTGACCTGATCTGATGGGAGAGGTATTAGGCTAGGGCAGGTTGCAGACTAGAGTACTACGCCAATATGGTTTCTAGGTCGGTAATGAACAGTCTAACGTGCCGGATGGAGACCGGTTTCTTTGTGTAAGTCGCAGAAGCACAAATGTCTTAATTTGATATTTCACACTTTCAATTGTATCTATAATAGTCATATGGCCTATATGGTAGCCTAATTTGCACATGGACTCGGTTTGTATCAGGTTTAGGCAAAAGTCGGCTATTCGAACCGAATGGCAAGAATGTGATTTTTTTTCTTCTCCATATTGACATAAAAACAATGTTATGAATAAACAAATTTTCAATGTGTTGGTTAAAACGGGGAATAACTAATCATAATAGTATTATGTAGAAAATGTAGAATATAATATTCCCAAAAATGATCTCATGAATATATGTCCACTGATTTAGGTGGACATTTTTTTTAATTATCATCCAAATCTCGGTTTGTGCTTGTGGAGTGCCATGCACTAAGTTGCCGCACCCCTAACGCATCACGCACACCCTTATGGCAGGGTCTACATGCACGCATATTCTAACGCGCATGCAATACAGAACGCATATGATCCCATCATTATGCCTTTGGTGGGAGGGAGGAAGTTGCTGCTATAACAGTTATCTATATGAGTAGTTTGTTACTTTTACAGACATAGTTAAATAGATATGCCTATAATATAGCATACACTACAGTGTATTTATCCTTTATCCTTCTAGTTTAGCCTACCTGTTTACTTGTGTTTGAGTACACCAAACACCAGGAAGGTCTATAGTTTCAAGAATATAAAATTGTGTATAGTTTGTAGTGGAGTGTCTTTGTATTCCTCATCCCTTCACTGCTGGCCTATTGGGGATGTTTGGGTCACAGGCTGTGACTGGCACTGCCTCTTCAGTGTTGTGGCTGATGTCCCACAGCCTGACTGTCTGTCAGCACAGATTCTCTCTGCTGGCATCGCAGCACAGCACGTCAGGATGAAGTATTGTGAACCTTTAATATGTCTGCTATCCATGGTTGTTCTTATATCACAGGTTTCGGAGTTATGAGAAGGTGTTCCAGTTTGTTGCACTTAGATAGCTTTTGAGAGTTGAGAGGAGAAATATAAAGCTTTTGGTAGTTAAGAGAAGAAATATGCAGCGTTTGAGAGTTCAGAGGAGAAATATAAAGCTTTTGGGAGTTGAGAGAAAGAAATGGAAAGCATTTGAGAGTTGAGAGGAAAAAATATAAAACTTCTCAGAGGAAGAAATATAATGCTTTTGAGAGTTGAGAGGAAGATGTATAAAGCTTTTGAGAGGAAGAAATAGAGCACCTGTACACTTGCAAGTCTTGGTGACTTGTTGGCCTGTTTGTTTCCTCTACAGAACTACAGCCATGTCTTCCAGCTCGTCCACGGCTCGGATCCTGATAAAAGGTGGCAGGGTGGTCAACGATGACTGCACCCTGGAGGCTGACGTCTACATCGAGAACGGCATCATCCAACAGGTGGGGAAGGAGCTGATGATCCCAGGCGGGGCCAAAGTGGTGGACGCCTCAGGCAAGCTAGTGTTGCCCGGAGGCATCGACACCAGCGTTCACCTGCAGGAGAACTTCATGAACGCCACCACTGCAGATGATTACTACAGCGGTACCAAGGTGAGAATCTGCTTGGGAGGGGCTGTGATAGAGAGGAGGATCCAATAATGCTGATGTGCTGAAATGAAGTAGGGATGCACATTCCAGCAAAATAAATCCTGATCGATGATCTTGCAAATTAATGATCAATGATGGATCATCATATTTTCTTTTGTGTATGAGTTGTTGAGTGTTTCTATATGTTTTAAGCAAATACGATAATGTAATGAAATAATGTCAACAAATGGCAAAAACAAATAGGAGACAGAACAATAGAAACTTGGATTTATTTGAGTTTAAGACGATCTTGGCCAAAAATGAATGCCACACTTGATGTTCCACAGTATACGTTTGTTGATACAATGCCACGGCGAATCCACACTGTAATAAAGCTAAGTGGTAGTTCAAGAAAATAATAGTGTGCAACTTTATTTCTACATATTCCATATTCATATATCATAATCCATATATAACAGTTTTTGGCTTTGGAAAAGCGAAAAATACAACAATACACCTCATGGGTGTATTAATATAATACTGCAAATTTTGCAGGAGCCTTTGACTAGGATTTAAATTTTTTGTATGATTTTATTATTATATTCCTATTTATTTATGTATATTTACTTTTCTTTCTACAGTGCATATTAGGTCTGTTACTACCTTCTGTTTGGATGTTTTAATGGAAAGCACATTGTGGTGCTTGGTTGTATGAAAAGCTACATAAATATAGCTGACATTGATGATGGCTATGGTGTTGTTGTAGCTAATGACCTATCGTACTAGATTACAGTGAGATGCAAATTCTGCCATTCATTAGCACGATTGACAGAATTAGCCATCTTGTAATGCCACCATTATTTGAATAGCATAAAGGATGACATGGCATTTCGCTGTTACCAGCCAGGCCCTGATAAAGCACAACAGGCTGAGTGGAACATGACCATCCACTATGGTGATAGACTGGGAATGCCCCATTCTATATCAGGGTACACAGTGACTCATCATTGTGCAGCACTGACATGGGCATGGTTGCATGGCTCCCCTACTGTGCTGGTAGAAAACCTTCCGTCTACATCTACATCCCCCCCCCCCCCCACCTCTCCCTTTCCTGTCTCTCGCCCATCACTCCCCTCACTCCTTTGCGAGCGTACACCCGTCAGAGCAGGGAGACAAATGGGGATCGGTTTCTGTTTCCATGGAAATGGCGGGGGGGGGGGCGCTGCTGCAAAGCCTGCTGCAAAGCCTTTTCAGTTACGCCATTGTGCTGGGAGACAATGGTTCTCAGACATGCATTCCGGCCTGCCCCTTACTCGGCACTGTAGTCTACTCTCAAGGGTCAGCTGACAGATGCTCAGTGAAGCTTCCACCTCTACACGAAACACAAAGCAGGCTGTCTGTCTACGCTTGGCTATTTTAGACTGCTAACATAATTAAGGTGGAGGATTACTACAGAGACATTTTGACCAATGTATAAAGTATGTATTGTGTGTACATTACGTAATAAACTTCAGGCTCATAAACCACATTATTATATTAGGCTTGACTACTGATACAGTTCTGTTGTTTCCATAGGAGTCCTATATACACATAAACATAAAGACTGTTGTGCTTAGACCCGGGCAAGTGTTGCTAAGTAGATTACCTAGTGCCCATAGTTGACAAGCATAATCAATCAACTCATAGCTGATGATTAGCCGAGATCTTCTGCTTCTGCTGAGTCGTAATGTGTGTTCATCTTGTGTCATTTCATGTCATGTTGATTCAGTCAACCAGTTAATAGCTGTCCTTGCTATAATTGCAACGGACAATAAACTGCGGTGCAATAAAAACAACTATAACACGTGGTGCAATTACAGTAAAAGAGATCCCAATAACCATAACATCACAGTAAATTATTAATTGTCTTCACAGCATCATAACATAATACAAGTTGTAGTCTTCATTTACTGTATATTCCTCGGTGCATGGATACAGTGTTTGTTTGTGCGTGTGACTCTCTTAGGCTGCACTGGCTGGTGGTACCACAATGGTGATCGGCCATGTGCTCCCAGAGAAGAATGAGTCTTTGCTGGAAGCCTTTGAGATGTGTCGCAGCATGGCAGACACCAAAGCCTGCTGTGACTATGCTCTACATGTAGGAGTAACCTGGTGGGGCCCAAAGGTATGTGCATGCACCCACGCGCTCACACACACTGTAAAATGTTTAGCATTAAACCTGAGTGTATGCAAGGAAGGTTTGCTTGGCAAGCATTTGTTTTGGCTGGATAATAGTGATTGTCTGTGGCTGTATTTGCTCAACCACAGAGCATATTCTGATTGGTTCTCATAGTAGAATGAGCAACGTTACTCCTCATGCTAATAAATTAGCTATGCCCACACTGAAGATAGTAGGAACTGCACATACTGTAAAATATGTGATGATTCATAATGTCCTACAACTGTAGCCTTGCATTTAAACGGGCACCTCCTCTTCATAAAGCATAACAAACTCTGGGTCCAGAGCTAATGTGTTAGCCAGACTAGCATGACAATGTAATGTGTTGTATCATACTATGCTAGCTTGCGTGTTGCCACAGAGTTGGGGTCTGTTATGAACTGATGAACACATGCAGGTACTGTAGCCAAGTGCCTTACGCAAAGGCTCCCTAACAGGGTAGTATTTGACAGGAGAGAGTAATTTAATTTTGTTTGCAGGTGCGGGCTGAGATGGAAAAGCTAGTGAAAGAAAAAGGGGTGAATTCCTTCCAGATGTTCATGGCCTACAAGGACATGTACATGCTAAGAGACTGTGAGCTTTACCAAGCTCTCCAGAACTGTAAGGACATTGGAGCCATAGCCAGGGTCCATGCAGAGAATGGAGAACTTGTAGCAGAGGTACTATATATTTCTTTATTATTACTTTTAATTAGTGTCATTCTTGTCATATTGGATGTGAAATCGGTGAGTTTATTATTCTTCCACATTAACAAATTCCATTTGACTATTTAGTCAGAACATTATCACATTATTATTTATGATGAATTATGAGTTAATATTTTCTTTAGTATTTGTTTGTTATTGTTGTTTGTTTCCAGGGTGCCAAAGAAGTGCTAGACTTGGGCATCATTGGACCTGAGGGGATTGAAATCAGCAGGCCTGAAGAGGTGATTTGTTTTTCCCTTAGTGCTGTTATAATTGGCTTGTTGTACACTGCGCACATAGACTGTTACACAGCACCCATTGGTCCCAGCTCATTGCTTTATTATTTTTTATTGTTGCTATAAAATTCCTTTTCATTTATTTTATTTTAACTGAAAACCAGCAAAGAAGTGTTTATAAATAAGGTTTGTTATTGTCATTATTGTGTTGAGGCAGGCAGCACTCCATCATCTTATGGTTACTTAGCCTAAACCAAATGCGTTAATTTAAAGCCCCCTCTTCTATTCGCACCACAATCATATTTCCCTTAACAGCTGGAAGCTGAAGCGACCCACAGGGCCATCACCATTGCCAACAGAGTGAGTGGCATTCCCATGGCATGTGCACACAAGTAATGAATCAGAAGCACACATTGCATTCCCTCCAGTGTTGCACTATGAGTGTTGTCTCCTCCTCTGGCCAGGCTCACTGTCCTATCTATCTGGTCAATGTGTCCAGCATGGCTGCAGGTGATGTGCTGGCCACAGCCAAAATGCAAGGTAAGACTATTACTGTACCATTAAGGAGATAACATCCACATGAACAATCCATAATCCTCAATAAATAATAAATATAATCTGAGAATGTAAACTATGTTATTATAATTATATAATATGTATACTATATTAAACTAAATTAAATATACCGTTTAGTATGCATATTTTATTAGGTCATATGCTAAATAAAGCATGTTATGAGGTGTTTTAGAAGTAGTTTCATTGCTTACATAAAAAATGATGAAATAATTGACTGTTATATAATAATTATTATTATTAACACTTGGAAGTGGTGTACATTGTTTGCTAACAGTGGCAGCCTGTTAGCCTGGGTAGCTAAAGCGTGTGCTGTGGTTAAACCTCAGGTAAGGTTGTGCATGGAGAGACGTCCACAGCCCACGCTGTGCTGAACGGTCTACACTACTACCACCAGGACTGGGCACATGCAGCTGCCTATGTGACCGTGCCCCCACTCCGCCTAGACCCCAACACGCCCAACGTACTCATGAGCCTGCTAGGAAAGTAAGATGAACGTTGTGGTTATAATTTTACACGTCTATACAATACACAAACAAATAACGCTGAACGCTTTTTTTGTTTATCTGAAATTATATTTTCATTCACGTTACACAAAATGCAGATTGTAAATATGCTGTGTAAATTGGTGGCTGCTGCCCTCTAAAGGTTAGAAGCACGCTATTGCAATTCCAGATCAGTTAGCTGATCGGTCTTTGTCTGCCTGTTGAGTCGAACCATGAAATCTGGTAACATGGCTGTGTGTATCTTTGCTCCAACTAATGTGTGAGTAAGGTCCAGTTTATTTGAGAGCCTTCCACTGTTGTCAGGGTGTTCCCTTATGTAGTGTATGCATGCAGAATACATGTTAACTCTGCTCCACATGAAATACCTTGGTTGATAGGAACTACTTTCCTAAAAAACATTCCGTCTAAATACACACACACACACAAGGCACATGACTGGACGAATCGCATCTATATACCCATGCAAATGTGTGTGTACATACAGTGATCTGCTTTCTAACATCATTCTGCCTTGTGGCCACAATTGCACAGAATGACACACCTTTATTTTCACTGACCTTTCCGCTCGCCATCTTGTCACCATAGCGACACTCTAAACGTGGTGGTGTCAGACCACCGACCCTTCACCACTAAGCAGAAGGCCATGGGCAAGGATGACTTCACCAAGATTCCCCATGGGGTCCCTGGCATCCAGGACCGTATGAGTATCATCTGGGAGAGAGGAGTGGTGTGTGTGTAACTCTTGTCTTTAGGACAGGAACATCTGCTTTGATTTAGATGTTGATGATGATAATCATTCATTTGTATTCACAAATGTGTGCTAAGGTTCACACTGTTTTACATTGTGCTTGGTTAAATATACAAAAATACCACACGCACACACACACATAATAAAATACAAAATAATTATAATACAATTCTCTCAAATATTTTTTTTTTAATATGAATATTGAGTTAATGTTGAATATTGAGCCACGGTTAAAGCTTGTAATGTCCTGATTGCTGTTAGTAAGGAGCCACAACACTACTATTTATAACACAAAAGAAAAGGGAAAAATTGTTACATCACATGATTTAGTCAGACGCCTTGTTGGTAAATTAGGTCAGACGTTATTTTAAAGTTTCCGAGTGCTTTGAAAGCACTGTATTCCCATTGTGTGTTCTAGCTTGGAGGGAAGATGGACGAGAACCGATTTGTGGCCGTCACGAGCTCCAACGCAGCCAAGATCTACAACCTGTACCCCAGGAAGGGCCGGATTATCCCCGGGGCAGATGCTGACCTGGTGGTCTGGGACCCCGAAGGTTCCAAGTACGTAACTCAATCGTCCCTAAATCGACAGTCGTGGTTTACAGCATCAAGGTAGGCTAGGGTCACTGAGTCCAGTGACACGTGTCATTTCTCTCTTTCTCCAGGACCATTTCAGTGGATAGCCAGGTCCAGGGAGGAGACATGAACCTGTATGAAGGCCTACGCTGTCACGGTGTACCCCTGGTCACAGTCAGCCGTGGTAGAATTGTGTATGAAAATGGTGTGTTTACGTGTGCAGAGGGCTCCGGAAAGTTCTACCCTCTCCGAACCTTCCCGGACTACCTGTACAAAAAGATGGTTCAGAGAGAAAAGGTGTGTTATATGTTTGGAGAATAAACACTAACTCTTTCTGCACAAATAAATGAATACAATAGCGGCTTTGTTTTTTAGACACATTGGGACTTATCCATAAATAAAAGTGAAAAACAATGACACAGCTAAATTATGTACTATATCATAATGCAGTTTTTTCACAATCAATTTCATGTTTTTTTGTTGTTGTTGTTTAATGGACGTTTATTGTGATATTAATGTCCTAAACAGCCATTATTTCTTATAATTTACCAGTGCCAGGCTGTAAAAGCTGTGGAACGGGAGCCCTATACAGGTGATGTTGTTACAGTGACTAACTCTGGGCGGAAGGATTTTGGGGCTTCTGATCTGGACACCCCGACACGCCCCTGCACCAGACACGGGGGTTTGAGAGACCTCCACGAGTCCAGCTTTAGTCTCTCTGGTAAGACCTTTTAGAACTTGATGTAGTGTTGATGTGTTATCAGTGCCACTGTAGCTTCACTGTCAGGATAGAGATTGATCACCATTGTCTCTTGTTTTGTTTGTTTTGTAGATACAGATCAAATACAAAGTTCATCTTTTGTATTTTGTACATTTGACTTAAACTGTAGCGATACAGTAAGTAGTTAGTTAGTTATTTAAATACCTAGGCAGATGTTAAGAACTGTACGTGTTAGTTCAGTTTTCATTAAGTTGTATAAAAGCATAACTCAGTTTAACCACAGTTCTTCTCTGTTCTAACTAGGTGCCCAGATTGATGACAAGGTTCCAAAGAGATCATCAGCCAGGATCCTCGCTCCCCCAGGAGGGAGGTCTAGTGGAATATGGTAACTGGTAACCAGTCAGGAGGCAGTTAGACAAACCTGAAAAATTTTAGCTAAAGCAACCCTAGCAAGAAAACATACTTGGGTGGGTTGGGGTGAAGTGGGGAGGGGAACAACTGTATCACCTTGCCATTATAATGTCAGAATTCTCCAAAACAAATTCCAGTCAAACAGAAAACAGTGGAAAACATTGCCAATAAACACATTTGTTTCCTGACTCATCTTAGTTCAAATGTGTTGTAAAGTATGAATACCTTTTAGGGTTTTAAGATTTGTTTTACTGTTACATTTTTCACTTGTTTACTGATTTGTTTTACTGTTACAATTTGCACTTGTATCATGTACTACTTAGCTGCCTTTTTACATAATTTAATATGTTAGGAATAGAGTCTTTGTACTGTGAGATGCCATGAGTGAAAATGGTATGAGTCAATACAAAATGTATGACCTGATACTAATATCGTACTGCTAAATATTAAAAATGAAGTTTCAAAATACCATTTAATGAAAGGTATCTTAATGTGAGGTGATGTTTTTAATGTGTTTATTTATATATTTGTTTTTATATTGTGTTGATCTTCAGATACATGGTATTGCTCTTTACTATTGTGTCACAGTTGATTACTAAACATGAAGATTTGTACAGTAGCACATCAATGTCTGAATATCATTCCAAGTTATGTTTACAGCCTGCTACCATTAGATTTCTATTCCACTCTGCCTAATGTGAATTAACATATGTATTTTATGTTGGATTGCGCACATTTGACTGTAATAAGCACTGATACTGCTCGTTATGTAGCATTCCTTTTAAAGTCCAGTTAAACCTCGGCTGTAAGTGAACATCACACCCAAATGGCCTTTTTCTCAACTGACAAGAGCCCAAATACTGTTCAATGCAGTCCACTCGATCATGAGCACTTCATGGAAACATAACTCCTTCTGGTCTTGCACTGATTAATGTGTCGTCTGTTTTGTAGTGGACACTAACATCGCACTGTGTAGCATGGGCAAAGACTTAACTATCAAAAAGATATGGAGATTGTGTTGTTGAATAATGTAATTTCTTTATTGGGTATAATGCCAACATACAGCTTATTATGACCTGACATGCTTAATAAACAGTCTGAGAAAACCACTGATCCTCATTCAACTTTCCAACAAATAATTGTAGTACAAACTTTTTTACAGAATTGTATTATTTGATTTGTTAATAATGGTCTTGGTAATACAGTATAGTATTGTTTATAGCCACACAATACATCATTCTTTACATAGTTCTTCAGGGGAAAAAACAAAATAGTAGGCCTACACTGGTGCTAAAATTGTATTTTGTCATTTGTTTGTCTTATCTGTTATTTCTTGTTGCAGCTCTTTATCACATGATTGGGTGCAAATAAACCACAATGAAATCTCTGAATTCAGTATCTGAGTGATTTATTGGATGTTTTAAACAGTGAGATAATACGGAAGAAGTCCTTATTCGCCTGTTGGTCTGTACTGGAGCAGGCCTTTTATATAGCCTATTTATAATGACGATCCAAAAGCATGGAGTGGGGCGCATGCGCATTTGGTATCGGATTGTTGCAGACAGTGCATGGGCGGCCCGCTACATTGCGCCGCGCAGGACCTGACACCGACGATAGCAACGGACATTGACATAAGCGTGATAGCAACAGTCCTGAAATACTGTGAGTATCAGTTCATGAATATCCTTATAGCCTTGTTCAATGTGTTCACATTTGTATTGGGCGTTTTATTATTTCAGTTGTGTTAAAATGTCTACGTTTTATTCCCACGTCTTGAGGATATTTCGCTTGCATTGACATTCTTGAGGTATTCTGAAAGGCCTGTAGAGGGGGCCGCTTGGCTAGCAACAACGTTGCGGGTTTTTAAACAGACACCCAGTCAGTTTGGGCCATGGTTTGGGCACATTTATTGTCCTCAGTCTGCTATAACTGCCACATTATTGACGACGGGGTGAAATTGGTGTTTTATATTTGTTATTTTTATGCTGTACAGTAACATTTAACGGTTTTCCCTGATCCGATCGAAGGAGGACTCTGGTCGCACAAGGAGGTCTTTTTTTGTGTCTGATGTTGTTAGAATCTAGCTCTAGCTGTACAATAACACTGTACTAGTATTGAAATAGTATTGTACTGAAATGCCGCACGCATGGAGACGGGATTGGGCCCATTTATAAAGTTAAGCATATAGCCTATGCCCTCTCCTGTCCTATAAACCAGTTTATTGCTGGACGTTTATGGGTTACACAATCATCTCTCCAGTAATTGTAGGTTAGCCAAACCAAATGAAGGAGTGCAGCTCAAATGCTCACTCCTAAATCCTAAGGTGCAATCACTACTGTATCAGAAATCACTAGCCCACCGTACTGATCCCTAATGTCGAGCGATGTGTGGCATTTAAATAGCCCTGTCTTCGTTCAGATATTTCTAAAGAATAATCTCATGGCAATTTTGGAAAAAATAGAAATATCAAACATGGTGAATAGGTTGTGATGGCAGATTATCCTAGTATGAAGCTGCTCTAATCTATCAGCATTAGGCTATGACAAACCCATATTGAACACTAAAACATATTTTCCTCAACCAGTGTTGTTGAACATAATTTCCTTGTCATATTATCTTTCACAGAATAAAGATCAATTTCGAATTGGAATTGCATTTTTGTTGCTGCTGTTTGATTGGGAAACATCAGCACTGTAAAACAGTTATAACTAAATCATATTGAATAATCATTTTCAGACAGGGTATGGCTGTGAATGTCTATGCCACATCTGTCTCCATTGACAACCTCAGCCGACATGACATGCTGGCTTGGGTGAACGATTCCCTGCATCTTACGTATACGAAGATCGAACAGCTATGTTCAGGTAAGACTTGAGTGGTACTCCATTTTGTATTCCACCAGGTTGCCAGTCCATGTTATGAACGCCACTTTAAATGATCCTTTGTGTATTTGTGTTGTGGTTTCCAGGTGCGGCATATTGCCAATTCATGGATATGCTGTTTCCAGGTTGTGTCCTTCTAAAGAAGGTCAAGTTTCAAGCCAAGTTGGAACATGAATTCATACATAACTTCAAAGTTCTACAGGCTGCCTTCAAAAGAATGAGCGTGGACAAAGTCAGAAACCATTAATTTGTTTAGCAACACTTTATTATAATAATGTTTTGTAAGTTATTACTAAACTGTTTAGTAACAATAATAATACACAAAATGTGTCACTAATAATTTATGTGCGTACATACTGTAGGCATAGTAGCCTATTGTTGATTTGATTACATGTGTTTTACATTTACAAATGTGACTTTACATTTTTCATCAAGTGCCTTTCTGTACCTAGTAAACCTACTTACGAAGCTAACTAACAGTTTTGTTAGCCGTAATAACAACAACAACTAATAACTTATTTACGGATGCATAATATAATATAGCACTCTGCAAACATGTTGCCTTTTTCCCTCACAGATAATCCCTGTAGAAAAGCTTGTAAAAGGAAAGTTTCAGGACAACTTTGAATTCGTGCAGTGGTTCAAGAAGTTCTTCGATGCCAACTACGATGGGAAGGAATATGACCCTCTGCAAGCCAGACAGGGTCAGGATGTAGCCCCTGCCCCCAACCCAGGTGAACACTTTACCCACAAACCAAAGAGAAACCCAGGTAACCCACAGTAGTGGTTTAACCTCTGCTACACGGTCACGCTGTGCTTTGGATGGCTCCCACAGTGCTTCCTGCCAGCAAGCAATGTGCACACCGCTGACACAATGTTAAGATTCAGCTCCATGTTCAGGCAACAGGGTACTTAGCTGTTGAGACCGCATCAGTCCCCTCAGTGCCTTAACAAAGGTTGTACGTTAAAATGAAGACACTTGGGTCTAATTTATGCATTTATTTTATATAACCCTAATTTAACTTATATTACATATATTACAAAATCAAATGTCACTTTTGTAGACCTTTTCCATGATTATACCCTTAAATAAATGTCTTAATATTGACCACAGTTGATTTCCTCTGACACTTACTGTATACTGATTAATCTCATTTTACTAACAGTAACAATGGTAGCTTTACCAGCCATCTGGTATCAGATCTTTGTGAATGCTTGGTTTGCTTTGCTTCAGCATTGAAGTTAGAATCTTGTTATTTGACATTAAGTGATCTGTAAGCCTGTGTTGTGAAAATGTGGGCATTTTGGTTTTATGCAGGTAGAATGCTAGCACTTGTACTAGTCTTTTAGAATGTGTGTTGGCATGTTATGTTTTTCATTAATTGAAAACATGTTTGAAGTTGCTCATCTGTTGCCTCAAATAAGCGGAACATACATATACATACATAAACAGTGTTATTGCAAAAAAATGGTAACTGGCCATGTTTGAATTACATTCATTGCAAAGTTGTTGTGTTGTTTTGGAAAATGTAGCCATTGCTTTTAACCTTCTTAAAGTTCACAACATCAGTTACCAATAGCTATATAAGAGACACCATATTATGCTGTGCTTTCAACATTGGCTCTCTGTAATATGCTGTTTCCATTGCCATAATCATTACAGTCTGTAAAGTAACAACATATTAACCACAATGTGCTAGTCACCAGTGACATTCTACTTTGCCTCCTGCTATCTACTGCAGGACCACAGAGGACGTCTCCAACAGTTCCCAAAAACATGCCAACCCCACAACGGGTTCAACACACTCAAGCTGTGAGGAAGAACCCACCTGTGTCCAGAAATGGGGGCGGTGATGCGGAGGTCATAGAACTAAATCAACAGGTAGTTTCCATTCTCCTAAACAAAGACCTGCTGTTGCCCTGCATGTCACAGTTAGTTTTGTATAAACATTGTGTCCTTGTGTGTGTGTGTGTGTGTGTGTGTAGTTAATGGAGTTGAAATTGACTGTAGACGGACTAGAGAAGGAAAGAGACTTCTACTTCAGTAAACTACGGGACATAGAGCTCATCTGCCAAGAAAACGAGAGTGAAACCAACCCAGTCCTCAGCAGGATAATTGACATTCTCTACGCAACAGAGGTACAGTATACATACACATAAACAACAGGCTAACGTATGTCTAATGTATGTAAGTTAGTTGTCTGTTAAGTTGCCTGTATTGGATGACTTTGAAAGCTCCCTGTCATAAAGGTTTTGTATTTTAAAAATGTAACTGAAAAACTACAAATATATTTTGTATGACAGAATTTCTGTGTTATACCAATAATTTTTGACTTATCCATCCACTCCCAGTCAGACAGCAAAAATTAGGGCTTGTTAAAAATAATTGCAGCACCAACTGAAATGAAATGGGAGCAATGTCTGACAGTTATAAAATGGAGTGATATGTCCTTTAAAACTGTCAATCAGTTAAAGCCTTTATTCACTCAAGGTCCAAATATACAATGCACTAAGAATACATATATCTAAAGGTACATTCATACATACATGACAACCGTAAGAAACACTGGTGGGTTGTTGATGGTTCCATGTCTCCTGTGACTCAGGACGGCTTTGCAGCTCCAGATGACGATGACCTTGATGAACAAGCCCACCTGGACCAGGACGAATACTGATCTACCACGTTCCTTAACCACTTCTAGCCCACACTCTTATAGTCCACGTTACATGTTCCCCCTGCACGTAGTTCTCTATAGATACTATTCCCATCTCTTCTATTCAAGTTATTTTCCCACAGGTTCCTGCCTACCTCTGGATGAGTTCTATACACACTACACCCATTAAGTATCACTTGCCGCTCTCCCCCACACACACACACACACACGTTTAGTTCTGACGAGCCTTATAGCTCAAATTTGATGTATTTGTTTAGATTTTGGGCACTGTTTTAGTTCTAATGTAGAGCACAGGCATCCGCTACTTGTTTGTTCTAGGACACGCCTAACAAATCTATTCACAACACTGTCCTATTTATTTAACTTATTATTTTACAATATGTACTACTGTACCTGTAGCAAAACTTACTGTATATAAAGGAAACGCTGACACTGGTCCTGTTTTCTGGTTATGGTTTGTGCTTTTGTCAGCATAAAGCTTTTCAATGACAGTGAATTCATGGCATGTAGATGCATTGTGGGAAATTCAGTGATATGAGTCCAGGCGTATGATTGGTGCTTTGCAAGTCTTCATTATTGGATCAGCAACAAATCTGAGCATGTTGAGCATTCTGTTGCTGATAATGTTACACATTGATTGTGAATGAGTGACATATTTTCTAAATGTATTTTGTGTGAGTTTTGTCTAATGTCTCACAATTCGGGTTATTTGCCTATTTACATGATTAGGCCAACAACACAGTAGCCCCAACAATGTTGGCCCCTGCAGAGTTCAGCTAATAAAATAAGTTTTACTGTTTTATTTAGAAACTTACATTGACTTAAGGCCAATTTTTACATGACAGTTTGTGCCATGTGTATACTGGTATTCATTGGTTTATGTTTTAAATTACTAAAATAGTAGCTCAGCTGATGGATAGTATGTCAAATCATCTTTATTGGGTCTGTGACCAGTTCAGAATGATGCTGGTCGTCATTAGCATACAGCTAAGCCATTCCTTAGCTGCAAAATGACCAGCATCTTCTCTGGGATTTATTAATTACTGATTATTAATTAATTATTAATGTTTGCACTCATCTTTTCAGTTTTAAGTAAATAAAGAGTTGTGAAACAAATGTGTAATTTGGCAGTGTTTGTTATTTTCTAATATATATAAATATAATATAACATATTCACTGGTCCGGGTCCTAAAGTATTTTCCCCTAGTAGATGACAGTTTATGAATAACAATACTGTTACGAAGGCAGTGGGCTTCTCTAAAGATATCTGCATCGTCATAGTAGAAAATTGTGTACAGCAGTTATTACAATAAGGTCCTGTAGGGGGCAGTATGACATTAATTTGTCAAAGTGCCCAGCGTTTGAAAAAAGAAACTAGCCTACTCTACTATTTCCGATCTTTACAAGCGTCCAAGTAATAAGTATTCTTGGTTAGGTTTGTAACATTTCTTTCAATATAGGTTACGTTAAAGTAACCTCAAATGCTCAAATGGTAGAGCACTCGCTTAACATGCGAGAGGTAGCAGGATCGCTACCCGCATCTTCCAGGTTTTTTTTTTGTTATCATACGGAAGAAATTTTAAGCCATAATATTAGAACAGTTGACGTATAATCGCATCTAAATGTCCTAACAGTCTAGCGGTAATGTTCCAGTCATCCAAACAATGATCCTGCAATATTTTCAATTTGGCTGATTGTTGACTCCGAAGGTTAATTATTGTTTTAAGGGATTGTGAAGGGATTGTGAGTGTTAAAGTAGTAATGTAACTTATTACTTTTAATACCCAGTAATAAATAAAGTAATATTATTACTTGAAGGAGTAATAAGAAAATAGTAATGTATTCCTGAGTAACTTGCCCAACACTGACGAGCACTGAGAAAGCAGAATTATCCAAATTTAAATTGAGCAAATGTGTTAATTCATGTTTTATTGAAACAAGTAACAAGGGAAATGTTCAGAAAAAAACTTTTCAAAATAAATCACTGCTTTTCAGAATTAGGCCTACTGTAAAATGTAAAATAATGCAAATCCCAAAATATGTCGTGAGGCTAATAGGCTGCTATATGCATTTAACATAGGCTACAGGGTAGCTTTATTGGGCACTGCAATCTAATAGGAATATACTGTATGAATTTGTTTTATTACCTATACAAATGTCACACAAAGCCCAGCCTATACAGTTGACGTTGACAAATGGAACATGGAAAAATACAAATAAATAAATCACAGTTTATCCATCCATCTGTACTTTTAAACCCCCATCATTTTCTTCACCATATATCCTGGCATGCTGTAGATAAACAACCCTAGCATGGCCAACGTCAGAAAAACCAGGAGAATCTTGATTACCAAATATCTGTACTGGTCGCAGATCAGGTGTTTTGCGGCTTTAAAGGGAATGAGGAACCAGAGAAGGGCAATGTCTGGCCGGCTATCAAAGGACAAATACATTGTTAGTGAATAGTTATAACGTGATATCCTTTTTCTGTGATGGTTGAGCATGTAGGCCTATACTAGACAGTCTATTTGATTTGTAATAACATGAAAAAAAATATTGTAAAGATCCTTTTTGGTAGACAATACAAAGAAGTTAATTCATTCATATTTTCAAGTATATTCCACTAGACTGCAAGTTTTTTTTTAGTTTTTTTTTGCCAATATTTAAAAGGTGTTCAATTTTATGATCTTGTTTCATTTCAGGCAATTTGATATCCAATATTTTATTGAACTTTTTTTATTTACTTTGTATAAAACCCAAAACCAAAATAATGTATCTTATTTAACTGCTAAACAGTTATTTGGTGTCTAAAGCAAGGCCTTCGTATTTCATATTTATGGTGCGCACTCCTGTACATCGCATGACCAATACACTTAGAAAAAGCAGTTGTTCTTATCAGTTTATTCACAAATTCCAAGGAATACAGTAGTCTACATAGATAACGGCACACTTTTAATCATGAAATATCGAAGAATAAAAAATGCTTCAATAAAAAGCCACTCCAATCATTAAATTGAAAAAAAAATTTGAATAGTTTTACCAAAAAATGCCTTGTGTATTAATAACAAGGATGCACTTGCCATATTAAAACAGTATAAGTCTGAGATATTGAGATTGAGCAATTAATTACTGTAAATTATAACTTTACAACTCAAATAACTGTATAAATATGTCAATATGTCTCAAGCTCCCAGCATTTTCTTCACCATGTATCCTGGCATGTTGTAGACGAACAAAGCCAAGATGGCAAGTATTATGAGAACACAGAGAATCTTGATGGTCAGCCATCTGTACTGGTTACAGATCAGGTTTTTTGCAGCTTTGAAGGGAATTAGGAACCAGAGCATGGCGATGTCTGGCCGGCTATCAAAGGATGGAGAAATGGTTATTACTATCTAATATCTTTCAATGGCTGCAATTATATTAAAATAACAGCAGGTTTGTGATTATAAAAACAACTGTGGATTTGGCAACTAACCAGCACATCAAGTGATGGGCTATTGATACCTCTACGAGGGCTGAACACATTTTTTGATGTATGACAAAAAAGCACAATTTAAATGTAGATCCTCAATCTAAATAGCCTGCATTAAAGTAAAAGGTAATCCACTGTCATGATCTTTTTTGTGTTGTACAGTATATATATTATATAGATATCTCATTCTGTAATGAAACGTAATGTTGACATACAAAAGAGTATCTTAACGCCTATAGGGTGTCTGAAGCAGGAAGCCAGCAACATTGTGCCTTATTCAGTATGTCTGACACACTCCTCCACATTGACAAATGACAAATACGCAAGACAGTTCTACTCAGTTTATTCACAAACACATTGTATACGCAAATGCACACTGTTAAACATAAAATATGAAGGAAAATGTATGCTTTGCTAAAAATCTTTATTCCTAATCATTAATTCAAAATTAGGAGGAATATGTTTAAAAAAAGAAATTAATAAATAATTACCAATGTATTGTAAGTGTACCATGTTAACACAACATATTGATTAAATACTAATGATGCTAAGATAATGGTGTTATGTCATTGCCATTATGATCATCATAATGATCTGATACATTGCTTAGATTTTTTTTAACCTAAAGTTGAATCAGATATCTTATTGGTAATATCTGTGATTCCTATATTTCTTCTATCACATGGCAAAGATAAAAGAACACATGAGTTATGACATTATGTCTTTATGACATCTAGAAGGACTTCTCAAGCTCCCAGCATTTTCTTCACCATGTACCCTGGCATGTTGTAGATGAACAAAGCCAGAATGGCCAGTATTATGAGAACACAGAGAATCTTGATGGTCAGCCATCTGTACTGGTCACATATTAGGTGTTTTGCAGCTTTGAAGGGAATTAGGAACCAGAGCAGGGCGATGTCTGGCCGGCTGGTGAACACAAACAAACAGCAGCCAGTTAGACTATTCAGCGTTAACGTAAATGTGCGGATCCTGGCCTAAATGGGATGTTCAGCGAGAGTACTGTTTCTTAGTACTGTTGCGTGATGCTAGGAACGTCTTCCGTCTCTGCACCTGATAAGGTCTCTTGGTGTAGTTTGAAAGAGATTGAAATTAGATTAGAGAAGTAACCAAATAATAGGAGGTTCAATGAAGAGGCCTTGTGACTCGTATTTATTACAGACACAGAGACCACACACTCATGACTCAGAAGTAAGTTTATTAACACATCTAAAGACTTTTTTTGTCTGTTTATTCACAAATACATAATTAAACTCACCACACCTTGCTGATCTACAAAACAATGCACGTTAGCAGACAAATGCATTGGCAATGCCAACAAGCTCAACAAACACTGGGTAAAATAAACGTTACAACACAAATCAACCAAATCTCTACCACACAGCAACGTGCATCACTGACTGAACTTTACTCAGGGTGAGTTTTTAACAGGTGAAGTAGTATATTTTCAAAATGGGCACTTAATGGGTTGACATTCTAAAACTAGAATGTCACAAAACGTTTAAGATAAAAAATAAATAAATGTATGCCGTATCACTATATAAGGTGTGTACATATTTACCTGAACTATATGAACTATAGGGTGGCTGTTTAACAGTCTCCTTATAGCAACGCCATTTCATTTAATTATCAGCCAATGAATTCTTTCATCAAATGTAGAGTAAACTAAAACGCATATGCCACCACTGCAAGAGTCACTAACTGCTGAATTCACACACTTTTCCGCAAGTTCCGCTGATTTTGTTCAGGCCCCAAGCATTTTCTTGACCATGTAACCGGGCATGCTGTAGAAGAAGAGAGCCAGGATAGCTAGGAGAAGGAGAGCTGTGACGATCTTAATGGTTAGCCACCTGTACTGGTTGCAGAGCAAGTTTTTTATGGCTTTGAGAGGCGTGAGGAACCAGAGCATGGCAGTATCTGGGCGGCTGGTGGGGTGTAAACATAAATAATGCCACTATTAGAATTGGCTACAACAAACATCAATAACTGTCAATCTTGTTTAAACAGATTTCCAGTCAGTCTGCGCACCATTCTCGCCAGCCATGCAAGAATGCTGCTATGGAATTGGTATGGAAAGTAACTGTTTCATTTCCAACTTTATTCACAAATTCAAAGCCACATGAACCGCACATTTGTCATATATCAGCAACCAGAATTCGCTGCAAACGTAATTGAAGCACGTCTTTAGCAGAATCGAGAGAAGTGATCAAACATGATATTGCACCTCAAAATCTGCAAAACCAAACCATTGTATTGCATGAATATATTTCACGTGACCCGTTGTTTGATCCATTGTGCCATGTTTTGCTGGCTTCAGCCTCCTTTTCTGTTTCATAATTTCCTTACCTGGGATGGTTCTACATAAACTAAAATGCCCGCTCATTTAATAAATGATTTGACTAGACCATGTGGAGGAATTCCATCTTCTCTTGATATAGTCCCACATTTAAAGGTCTTGGGACAATATCTTCTCCAATTTCTGTGGCCATTACATCCATTTTCATATACGCCAAGCCTGAGCCACTACGCTGTCCATCATGTTTTATGTATACCATTTGTTCATCAGATGCTTCCAGAACTCATCGAGCCCATCTTTGCACTTTTTCCTTTTAGTTTTAGTGCTGATGAGAAGATATCATCTGGAAGCATTGCCTCTTTGCTGTTGTCCTTTTGATTTCCTGAACATACCTCTGCCCAGTTAAATAATATCCATCTATGGCTTTAAGTGGGTGACCTCCATAACTCTCACATGGTCTCATTGATCTTCCTTGAATGTTTGTTCATGCTTTCTTTACTCTTCAAAACACGTTTGTGGGTTAAGAAAGCACACATCCTTTTTTTAAATGCTCTGTATATGGATGTTTTCCATGTTTCTTCCCCAATGCTTAGTTTGTTAAGAAGGGCAGCTACTACATCATATCTTCGTCTTCACTTGTAATGCTAGTCTTCATCTTTATCGTGTGTATTTCAAAGGGCAGAATCAAAATATATAGTTGACATATGGACCTCATGGACACTGGTCAGCCACATGGTCAGCAATATCTCCAAATGTAACTGCTGCTGATGATTGTTTTAAGGGATTAGCAGCATTCATATAATAAGGATTTAGATGTGAAATGACACAGACATTATGTACTGTGACCTCTTAATTATAGACTTTTCCCAAAATAATAAATTTATAAACAGCAAAATATACCTATCCCCATGGCATACTTATGCCATTAGCAGGTATTTGCTATTATAAAATATTGAAATAATGGAATAATGTTATTCTTGTGGCTTCATAAAAATCTCCACAGCCTCCACAGTAGTGCATGTTACGTTAAATCTATCTGGGAGCAAGAAGTTAAGGCCTCGCACATAAACCAACCAACTTTATTGCTCCTGTTTGGGCTGAAAATGGTACGACTGTAGAGAAAACAGAGTGAATTCATTATGAATGATTATCGTAAGAGGAAATTAATCTTCTGAGTGACGCTGCTAAAGAGGGCTCAAGCACCCAGCATCTTCTTCACCATGTAGCCGGGCATGCTGTAAAAGAAAAGAGCCACTATGACCAGCAACAGGAGAGCCGTGACAATCTTGATGGTCAGCCACTTGTACTGGTTGCACAGCAAGTTTTTAATGGCTTTGAATGGAGTGAGGAACCACAGAAAGCTGGTGTCTGGACGGCTGAAAGGACAAAAACAAATGTTCAGCAACATGGAGACGGGATGCAGCCACTGATGGTCCCTTACGGAAGCGATTCATGATTACAGCCAGTATAAAATATAAGTGTAGCAAAACACGAATGTAGCTGAAATTACTGAAATAAAGATTAAGCGAAAGGGTCAAGAAAGATCTAGGTACCAAAGGAATAAAGAGAAACAGCAACTTACCATGTAAAGTAAGAAGATCTTAGGGTTAAGTCCAGAATTCGGTGGAAATAAATTCGTGAAGTGTCTTTCCTCACTTCAGAAAATGTTTTAGTATTTTAACTCATTTTATGCCTTTTATTATCATGTTTAGAATTGTTACACAGTTACACAGTTATTATTTATTTATGATTGATTTATCATTTTATTATATGATTTAGTTGTGTTTTATAATGTAATCAATTGGATTAGGCCCTAAAAGGAACTTTGTTACTGCCTGTGATAGTGATGTGTACTGTATGCAAGATTGTGTGTGTGTGTGTGTGTGTGTGTGTGCATGTGTGCGCATGTGTCTGTACATAACATGATAGAGTAGAGCTCCAGGAATAAATGAAAGCAAACAATGACATTTGAGATTGACACTCAGGAGAAACAGTGAGAAGATGGTCAAAGGAGAACATCTTCCATACTTAGGTTTCTCCAGCGGCTCGGGTTCGTTGCGGCCTTCACCCACGGGATTCTTTTCTGCCTCTTCACCGGTCAAGAGGTGCAGCTCAGCTTCCACTTTGCCCTGCGAGACACATATGCTTTTTCAGCCCCCTTATGGATAAAACCAGCTGGGAGAAACCAAATAAAATCATTCCTCATTTGTCTTTAAAAATAAATAAATAATTATATATATAAGGTCCATAGGCACAAAAAACAGCATCTTCTTGCATTCAGATTTAGAAAATAATAAACGTACTGTAGAGGTTTGGGTGGTCTACTCCTAGCCAGAATGCCCTGGCTTCAGTCTCTGATAATCCCCTGTAAGAATCATCAAGCAAGAACACCTACCTGCTCCTAAAACCTTATTAATACCAATTGTACATTGCCCTGGATTAAAACATCTGCTAAATTATTTGAATGTAAACTTCCTGGTGGCGCTGACGGCGTTAGCACCACATGTGAGAGCCGGCGGGATCCAGTTATATCAACCTAAATCCCACATTGATATAGTACATGCGTTATGCTTTACTATATCATTTTCTAAATCATCTAAGTCATTTAACTGTGATTGACAACAATACTGACAATAACCCATGAGAACATACCGTGAGCTCAAGCTCATCGTTTTCATCTCTGGCCACAAACGGCCACCAGCCTTTGATCCTCTTTTGCTTGAAGATGGATACCATGGGCATCTCAGCTTCATTGGTCACCATTTCAATGGTGCACTGCTTTGCAGTCTTAGCGCCGCGCGGGAAACGGTTTAGATCCAGCTCCATTGCACCTATAAACAGCATTTAAATGGAACAGATATTGGACCACACCATTGGCCAATTTCAGTTAAGAGTCTGAAGATTAGCTGGCATACTGTATATATGGTATGTAGTTAGAAATAAACTGGATGTCTATAAAAAGATTGTTGCAGCCAATAACCTGTGTTTTCAATAGTGATGCAAAGGTTACTGTAACGGGGTCACCACTGCACCTAAGAAGTCGTCTGCGGAGAAATGGTCAGCATCCCACACTTGTAGATTTAAACGAGCTGGGATCTTGTACACAGTCTCATCCCAGGCAAACATGGACTCCTTTTTGGAGATGACAATTTTCTCCTCAGCCATGAGATAGTCAAACGGGTAGAGAAACCGCCAGTTGAAGTTGCCCTCTCCTGTAATGGAGTGGTAGTGGACATCGGTGTCCTGCTTGTCTTCCTGCTGTCCCTTCAGCCAACTGTTTCAGGAAACAAGGCAGTGGATTTATGTATCAGTAGAGTGGATCAATACTGGAAATCATTAAAATCCCAAATGCGTGGCCTGTTATTCTGTGCATGTAACTTGCAACCTGCAGTGTATGTTCCAAACAGAGGTCATTATAGTGAAGTTGCAATACTAACTATACTCTACAAAGGGACATCTGTTTAATATATACCCTCGCACAAAGATATCACTGGACTTCTCGCCTGTGAAGATATCATCGTCCTCCAGAACAACCTCATCTGTGTTCCAGATGATCACCCTCAGTTCAAACCTAGCCACAAGCAGAAGAAATAGACACCGACCGATGTGATATCATATCACATGTTACCTTTGGTTGGAAATGATATGCTAAAGACATGAGTGGCAGACATGAGTCCGGCCATGAGTGTAAATAACTGTTAAATCATTCATGAGGACTTCTCTGTAGGGTGGAACTGTCCTCTGTAGCTAACAGGGTTAAGAACTCATTCATAGGACAACAATAGTTCAGCCCTACTTCTTTGGCTTCCTTGGTGAGATGTCAAGAGCAGGTCCAGGTGCAGTCATGTCCTTGGGGAACATATCCACCCACATCTCAATTCTTCCCTAAAATGTCATACATAAACACACAACCATTGAGTATTCAAGCATGGCTCTGAGAAAAGAGAATACAGCCAGGCCAAGCAGTCTGGGTATTTGGTTCCCATCTTGTCTTGGTCTGAGATGTGCTTAGTACGACATTAAGTGGCAGACACATCATATATACATACTTTAATACGTAATAAAGGTGCTCTCTGTAACTTAAGATGGATACGCGTGTCTGCTAAATGCCCTAACCCACAAAGGCAGGTCACCACATTGACCTCTGCATGTCACCACGCTCTTACCTGTTCGATGCCAGGCTTATCCGGGTGGAGTAGTGGTCTGGTCTCCACATGTTCTGGGATCAGTTTGCAGCCCACCTTTGGAATTTGATCCCAATGTCTCAACACTGTCAGGGCCAGGTGCTCATCTGTCTGCTTCTTCAAACCTGGAACATCACATCAATCCAACATTAATTCTTGTGTCTTCTAAGGGCAGATGGTAAGTCTTAGGACAGTCCCCAGGTACACATTGGGTTCAATTCAATAAAGGACTTCTGTTCCAGTGAGTAACCCATACCATTTTCATCCTCTATCTCAGTCGGAGCCATAAAGACCCGGTTGGCCACCTTCACCCTTCCACCAGGGCCATAGACAGGTGGGTCCAACTTGCCATCCTTACACAGCTTAGCCAGTATCTGTGTGGGCTTCATTGGGTCTCTCCATACATTGTAGCCATGGCTACAGAAAATAATACACCAAAGATATGTTGGTATTTAAAAGGCCACTGATGATTTGTATATGGAACGACCACTGTGGATGAAACCAGTATTACACAACCGCTGTTTATGTTTGAAACTCTGAGAGCGTATGCCAATATGCAGACATATTTACATCTAATGTTTTAGTTGAGCTGGCACATGCTAAGGCTACAGGGCGCTCATTTCATCATGTCCATCTTACATGGCATAGCTTGATGCAATACCACACGTGGCTCTATGCTTGCTGTAGTAGCGATTCTCAAGGTCAACCTTGGTCTCCCCAATAAGATCATCTGTTCCCACCAGGTCCCAGTCAAAGATAGACACCGTTAGTGTGGAATCCATTGGGAATGTGGCTTCAATGTCAAAAGATCTGATGGGAGGGAATGTATTTTTATCTTATTTCATATATACTATCTATATATAGCATACATATTAAAAGTTATAGTGGGAATCCACTATTTCTACTTACTTTCCAAACAAGGGGTTCAGTTGTTTGGAGATGTAGTTCTCTTTGTCTTTGATCTCAGTATTTCCTAGTTTTATTGTGATGTAGGGATCTGCTTTCCCATTTATATCTGCTGGATGCAGATCAGTGGCCTGTCAAATATAAATAGACATGAATTCACGCACAAACTAAGATGATTTGGCCCCTGAGGGTTCAGATTAAAACTGGTAGACGTGAGAGAAGGTTCCCCACCCGGATTACGTAGACCCTGACAAGGACATTGATCGGGTCGTTGTGGGGGATATTCTGGAACATTCCCATGTTGGAGTCGAAGCCCATCTCTCTGGCCATTTCATCAGATGGCACTTTGTACACGCACATCGAGCCCTGAGCAGCGTAAGAAAGATGTATAATATCACAGTCTAATCCAATTTAGACTGCCAATGCTATACATTGTCCATAGCGATATTAAAAAGCCACAGAAGGTTTACTGTTGTAGTTAGTAAATATTATATATTTATATATTTGTAAATGATTCATTGCTTATTATGCAACCAAATTTAAGACCATTATATCTGATAAAGCTGTGAGACTATTTGTCGACCTTACTTTGAACTTTCCAATAATTCTGTCCTCGTCTAAGATGTGGTTGTCATCATCACCACTCTTCCCTCTGAACAGGTTGAAGGTGTGGAGCCAGTCTTCAAAGCCTCCAAATTCATTCTCCAGTTCCTTAGGATAAACCTTTTATGGAAGGATAATATTGTTATATTGTTAAATGCCTTCAGAGCAGCAGTTTTAGTGTTTTATGTTGTTAGGCATAGTGTGTACTGTATAGACCTCTTGGTCTTGTCTGTGTGTTATTAAGAGTATTGTATTCATTGTGCTCATGATTCAAGTATCCATCAAGTGACATTAAAGCTTGACTGATTGACTCAAGTCTCAAGTGCTAGCGTCAACAAATCTCTCACATCACCACGGTAACAGACTGAAAACATCTCGCTACCTTCATTTCATCCAGTTTGGGCTTCTTCTTCTCTAACATCTCCACGGTAGACTTCCTTTTGTCCTTCTTTCCCCTTCCTTTCTTAGCTCCTTTGACAGGAAAGTCATCAGGTTTGATATCTGAGTACAGTTCAGCAGTAGAGGGGGGGAGGGAAGGGGGGAGGGGGGAGGTGGGAGGGAGGGAGGCGAGCAAAGCACTCCGGGTGTGACTTCCACATGAAAGTTGCCCAAACGTTTGTTACTGTAGTAGAGTATATCTTAAGAAAGGCCTCTAGGTTACTTACAGGTCTATATAGTGTACTCCACTCAACACAATATGCAGCAGCTCATACCACTATAACCTTAACAAATATCTATTGTTATTTACATAACAACAGATATGTGAATAATGGCACAGTATGTAGGTATAATAAGTAAACCGGTATATGTACGTTTACATCAATACCATTATATTAAAGATTCAATAATGTCTGGATCATTAAATGACAACTTTCATGGCTGACATATGCCTGATATCAATCTGGACATAAGTCAGTATATTATACAGAGGTAGACTCAGGTTTAGTTGGATGCATCTTCTACTGGTCTGGTTTAGTGATTATATGGATGAAACATCATGCAACAAACTACAGTAGAGCATAGAGAAGTGATTGGTCCAGTGGAAAAAAGGCTTGTGAAACATGAGGTACGGTATGGACACTTCAGACTATGACGTCATGCAAACCACTCCCACATAATCACACGACAGTAACCCAGAACAAAGTAACTACTCTTACTACTGAGACGTTTGAAGGAAGATACTAATATGGCGTCATACCTCCAACACCAATGTCAACGTCATCTCGGTCCTCTGAATCAGACAATGCTGCTTCCTGAGCCTTGAGAGCCTGTGGACTCGGTCATGTTATTCTCAGCTGCACAACCCTTTTCGACCAATCAAAAGGAAGATGAAAGCCTTTCTATGGCTCACCTCGGTCAACGTTTCGATGGAGGCAAAGTATTTGGACCACCAGTCCAATGTGCTCTCGTCAAGCTCCTCTTCCTCCATGTCATCGCCACCCTTCTTTCTCTTCTTCTTTTTCCCTTTTCCATCATCCTGCCAAGCACAACAATATTGAGGGGTTTCCATGACAATGTAACAGACATCACACACTGATTATGAATGCAAGTTGCTTCAAATCACGCTCCACGTTGTCAATATCTGTTTATGTTTACCTCGACTTTGACCACAGCATCTGAGCTCTAGGAAAAAAAGACAGAATGTATCAATAATTAATACATTTTAATTATCTGCTTGGCTCATATAATTGCTGCAAGGTTTCTTCAAGATTATGACTTTGCTGATCAGGTTATGATCAAGAAATACACATTTGAACTCTTAAACGTTTAGACACAACAATTAAAATCTTACAGAGTCAAGCTTGACCACAGTTTCCATCTTCTTAAAACCAGGGTCCTGTTCCATGCTGACAACAATAATTTCCTCTGAAAGGTAAGAAAAACAGAAGGGAAAGATGTCTTTAATAACACATTATAACATAAAATAATGAATTATTACAATACTATATTAACGTTTAAATACATCATTCTTGTAATGCATGTCTCAGCCACAAGGGCATCTGTAGACACAAATCAAGTAGTGTACCTTGGAGGACAGCCCCAGTGCTTTCATAGTGTGTTGCTATAATAGTCTACCTGTAGTGGACCAGTTGTTGGCCTGCTTGTCTGTTGCGCGGTAGATAAACTTGCGCAGACTGGAGACAGCATGTGAGCCAACCAGGGTGTAGCGTCCAAAGGCCCTGCAGTCCACCACCCGGACGTTTAGAGGAGGGTGGAGCAGCTCATTTTCAGGCAAGTCCTGACCAAAAGCAACAACCAGATCACTATACTGTATGTGCTTTGGTGATATTGCTGCACATAGCAACTGTAGCCAAATGTCAGGGTTCCCATTCTACGTCAAATGTCAAATTCACTGACTTTTCCCTTACATTAAATTACAAAAAATCTGAATTTCCATGACCTACAATGAATGGAAAACAGCATGTAAACGATAAACTGAAAATGAATGCAATGATACTTGTAAACATACTGACCAATCATTTCTAGATATGTTGAGACATCTCAAAATGTAATACCACGTCCAGTATCAATTTCATGAATGGAAACTAACATTTAAACATGCTTCAAACTAAATTCCCTTAAATTTTATGATTTGACCCTAAAGAATGATAAAAATCCCTGACTTTCCATGTCTGGAATAGACTTTTTTAAATGGCATGATATTCCAGACATTCCATGACCAGTAGGAACCCTGTACTTTGTAGATTGGGAGATTATAGAGTGAATAGTTCTGTACTAAATAGAATGTAGTACGGGGATAAGTGATGTATTACCACTTCAAACCACTTGACAAGGGTGCTGAAGTTGGGGTTCTTCTTATAGTTGGCGATGAGAGAAGACTGCACCCCCTTGCCAGCGCATTCTATGTCGACACGAGGCCGGTCCACCTGGGCCAGGTTGACCCGCTTCAGGTCCCTCAAGCCCCAGAACAACACCTGCAGGATAATAACATTCACTGGCTACTTCCCTGCTGTTGGGGGATTAGCATGCAATGTACAGTTAATATGCTACTGTTGCTTACGCTCTATGTCTATGGGAATTATGGGACATTAGTGCATGTAAAACCTCTAATTACTAGGATAAGGTGTGTTCACAACACTGAGAAACAAATACGTAGTGAGTTTGTTCTGGGTTGTTCAGCCTTGGTGGGGGTACGTGCTCCACGGGGCCCTCTAGTGTTCCATATGAGAATAACCACACCACTACAAACCCCTTTATAAACACAAACAGTAATCAAGTGCTCACCTCAACCCTGTACTTGCTGAGGACAGGCCTAATGCCCAGTGGCACAGGCAGAATGGGGCCTCTGTCTATGTCCGTGGGTCCATCTATGGGAGGCAGGTCAGCTTTTCCGTTGGGGCCAATCTGAAGAACATAACAGTCTTGGAATGTGCCTTGAGGGTGAAAACCTCCCCCTACCCCCCCACATCCACCATGCTGCCTTTAAAGCTCTTAAAGCCAGTCCTGGCTGACTGACCTGCAGCAGTTCAAATGCAGCCAGCATTTCTCCTGCGGTGATGTTCCCACGGTAGATCTGATAGTACTCCAGCTGTGGCGGAAAACGTGGGGGGCCGTAGTGCTCGTCCGCCATCTTAACCACTGGCTTGGCGAAGGTCCGTCCCATGAAGTCGGCTTTGCCCTGGAATTGCATGGTCAGAAACAGGACACTATGACTGGGGAGTTTGAATACCTGAAACAAATGTTTTTCTTTTTGCCTACCATCGCCAACCGTAGATACGGTGTCCTAATCATCATATAGGTTATATAACAGTTATACAATACAAATATATGATACAGGAGCTTATAAATTATCTGAAATACTGTAAAAAGAAACATGGCTTAGATGCACATGTTTCTAAGCAGAGTTTAGTCAGAGAAATTAGACAACAACAACAGCAACAACATAATACATATAACACCTGTTCTAACCAGTGAACTGCAAAACATGTATTTAAATAATGACTGAAAATATGATATTTGTCTTTCTTGCAGTTAGTGGTTATGAGGCACCTCGGTTCACCGTCTACAACTATAGGCACAACCTCCGCTTAAAGGAATGCAAAAGGCATAAGGCACTCGATGGGACACCAACGTCCACGTGAGACACCACTCTTATTCCTCTTGCATGCCTTTGGCCATACAGGTTTTACTCTGCACGCAGGAAACCTCCTCTACAATACGTCAAGCCATCGGCATTCACACTCTACTTATCCAAGAGGTCATCCAAAACAATGGTGTTAATGACAGGAGCAAATAAAAGCAATCAGTCAATAAAGGCCTTCTTTCAATTATAAATGAACTCATAGTTAACAATGCATAATAAAAACCACGCAAATAAAACATTCTTAAATCACGTAATAATCACTATGCAATCAAATAAATCATAATCACATAAACGCTGTATAATATAACAAAATATATGAATAGTAATATGACACGTCGTTCAAATTAAGTTTGTATAGCTTTGTTACTCATCTAGTAAGGTAGCTGCACTATACTAACTCAGAGCGGAGCCAGCCATTCTTACCACTGTGTCTTGATCATAGATTTCAATGACAATAATGGGAGGGTCATCCCGCAGTTCGCTGGCGGTCCCGAACAATTCCACATTCTCGAAAACCAACAGCTGATCCCACGTAGGGCACAGTGTCTCGGGCAGCACCTGGTAACACAGGAACATGCATCTTACCCTTTCCGACCAATGGGGAAGTCATATAGGCAAACAAATACATAACACCGGCTAGGAAAACACCAAGCCGTCAAATGGGTCGCTCTCACCTCGGTGACCTGGCTCTGTGTGGAGAAGAAGACTCTGGCGAATGGATCTGACAGACCCGTGCTATCCGCTGCAAACAAGCTACGAGCCTGGTACATATGGACCCTCAGCTGGAAGATCTGCTTCACTGTGGGGAGACAAACAATGACCTCTCCACATGGCTTCCATTTCACAAATCTATCAAATGCATTGATTCTATTTGCGTGTAGACGAGACTGCCGCCTTACTCATGTAGGTCAGGCTGATGGGAGGGCAAGAGGGCAGGCCGGGTCCTTTTGACAGCTTGTTCTCCTCAAAGCCATTGGGCAGGCCACACAGGTAATCTCTACGCTGCTTATTCAGACCCAGCCACAGGTAAATCTCGATCTTGGCCTGGACAGTCCAGCCAGCAGGTCCAAAGCCTTTCTTTCCCGGAATCTAGATAAACGTAAATACGTATGTTTGCAGTGCCGCGCACAAATATGTTTATTCGTTGATTAAAGTGGTTATGGGCAAACCCTTGTATAATTCATTATTCATTCATTAATGTAATTGAAGGAATGAATCATTTTGGGCTTTAGCGTACACATGCTTGAGTACATAGTGCTTCCAATGCAAGCCCTCTGTTGAGAGAACTACCTCCATTTGGAAACATATCCAAGGCATGTTTGGACAACGGTGTCCACCGGAGGTCTCCATTAGCCTGGCTCCGCCCGACTATTGCTCTCAGCTCAATATCTTTTCACTGAGATTACAGTCTGGAAACCCTGTTTACATTAGCGTTGTCACAGCCAATCAGGGTGGGGTAGTGTGAGGATGTTGAAGTCAAGCGTGTTTCGAAACGGTGGTAGAGCTAGATGAGCTGATCAAAACAGTTGTAGCAACGCCGATTGGTTTCTAAATGAACCAGAGGTGTACGTATGCCGAGTAGGAAGCAAAGACTGTTACCACTTCCCAATGGAGCATGGCCAGATATTCACAACGTGAATATGGTCTCGGCACACCAGTCTAGGTCACCCTTCCCCCTTGTGGCCAAAACGACAGAGGAGAGGTAAATGGTACGCACCCTCAAAAAGATAGTTTTGACTTTGCCACAGTCCTTCCCATTTTCCTCCTCCACAGTAGAATAGAGGATGTCTTTGGAAGGGATGCGGGCATAGGCAATACGCTTGCCGTTGCTGATCATCCAGACGAAGATATCAGGGACACTGTGTTGAGGCTACAGGGAGAATGTCTCAGTTAAAGTGATGCCCTTGGAATACTTACTTGTGCACAGAGCAGCGTTTGTGCCCCCTAGCTAACCTCATCGGCCAGGAAGCGAAGCTTCTGCAGGAAGTTCTGAGCCAGCTTAATTTTGTCCCTCACTGTGCTTTTCTTCACTTGTGATCTCATGGTTTTAGCCTGCTGGCCAATGCTCTCCTACAACCCAAAGCAGACATGTATCACGACTATGCAACATTTAGAGCACAGTAGTATAGGTCACACAAATCACTGCTTGTTTATGTTCGACATACCACTTCTGACAAGCATAACTTCAGTCTCTCCCTGTCCAGCTTGGTTTTCCCAGACTGATTCTGGTCCTTGTTTGCCAGCGTCAGGAACTGACTGAAAGATTGAGGCTTGGTCAATGTTTTATCATTGTAATATAATTATATCTGCTTCTTTGATAAGAAACTGTATTAAAAGACCTGCATCCTTGGCTAAGTTCCTCTAGGACACCTCTCAGTCTGCGCTCAGGATAGGCCTTCTCTGTCTTGATGATCTCCTGGACATCATTTAGACCTTCTTCCTGTAGAAACAGGGATGTTGTTTACAGAAAAAACATGTGCATTTCAAATGCGCTATGGTTATCGGTATTGTGACCTCTACTGTAAAGATAAAGAAAACGTAACAATATCTTGCTATGAAAGGAAAACTAATGGCCCCTTTTTGGCTCGTGATTCATAAAACCATTTCGTAAACAAAGTTACACTGAATAATTAACCTTTAAATTCTTTGCTCATCAACTGTATGGAGAAATGTTAGGACTTGCCAGTTTATCAGCAGTGTTGTCAATAATGTTTGCATTATAGAGCCTTCTCCTCTGGTCCTGCCACCAGCTCTTGATATATATGCAAGGCTTCCTCTCAAAATACGGCAGGTGGAAGTAGCTCCTGTGAACACAAAGTATATGATCAAATAATCTCCTTTCCTCTGGCCTATGAAATGCAGATTTCCACGTTGAATGCAATGGACTGACTCAGAATAATACAGCCATTATGCTGCCTATATAACATGCTGTTGTACTGTGCTGTGCAATGCAACCAACAGCTCTGTTGACTGACTGACCGGTCAGTGATGACTGGTTTCATGGGTGGAGTAGTGGCTACTGATGATAGATCTCCATCGTCCTCCATCTCCTCCTCACTGGAGTACTGGATCAGCCCAGAGTCTTCTTCATCACCCCCACCGCCACCCTTGCTCCTCTTCATTTTGGGCTTAACAACGCCATCCGCCTCGTTTCCATAGTTACCTGGTAATGAACCAGGTCAATGTGAATCGACTGCACACTTTTTCAAATAATTAAACGGTAGTAGCACTATAGATTTATATTGAATCATAATACAAAATAAATACAATTATATTAACTGAATTGAAATTACCTATTGTGACCTCAAAATTAATGGGCTTATCGCCAATCTTCCTGTCAACCATTGTGGCCTCCAGGAAAGACCCAAACAGAAAAAACTCCTCAACCTTTCCAGTGGCAGCCTGCAAACATTTAAATGTAGTTTATAATGATCACTGACCTGTGACAGAAGCTTTCTCAAATTAAACATTGCACACACAGGGAGATACTACATTTGACACAATATGCCTTTCATCTGTTCAGTGTATCGGCATCACTTTGTGTGAATATTCATATAATATCCACTATAGAGTTCTGCAATATAATCTACCAACCACATTGTTTTGATGAGAACCAAATGCTGATAATCTTTCTGTGCCCAGCAGAATTAGTTGAAAGTGAGATAACAGGTTAATGCACCAGGCAGGCTAAATAAAGGCAATCAATAATTCACTAATAAGGCCACACAAACACACACACACACTGTTTCAAGAGCCCTCATGCGGGGGCTTGGTCCAGTTCACTGTCCATCCAGGGGAGACCCACCTCTGAGATGTTGGGCACTCCCTCTACCTGCACCTCTGTGGAGCAGGTTACGTCAGGAGAGGAGGTGTCTAGGATCTCCAAGCCCAAGCTGACGAGCAGCCGAGCCCTGAAGGACACCCCTTCTCCCAGGCCCTCGTTCAGCTCCTGGTACTCGTCCATCAGGGTGTAGTTCCGTGTGGAGCCGTACATGTTAACCCAGGCCGGACCCAGAGTAGGGAGGAAGCCTGTAGGTTGTGTAATACAGATGCATCTTATTGGTAGGGAAACATCCCAGTACACACACAATGTGTTACTATTCTTCATGCTTTGTGGGCAGAATGACCAAATGATTCCTTATTAGCTAAACTGTAGTGCAGGTGAGTCAAGGAGCCAGTGGCATTCGATTACTATTTGTTAGTTGTTAGTTAGTCACTGGTTGACTGGTTCGGATCCAGTATTAAAAGCACCAGAGTTGTTCACATCAAACAACCTTTGTCTCCATCATTGGAAATATTCCTCAGGTCCAGGAAGTGTGTTCCTATGGCGACATCGTTCACTTTATCGGAATCTCGCAGCTGGATCTTCATGCGTTTGCAAAGCGGTGGAAACATCTCGGTGAAGATGATCTGCTCATTCCAAATGGGCTCATAGCTGCTCTTCTGGATCGATGTTTTGCCCTAAAATAGTATATTATGACGTTGTAAGTACAGTATGCATAGCACGAACAGGAGCAGGCTTTTGGTATGATCCAACATTTTGTAGTGATTTAACCTGTTCACTAAAAGGTGAGACAGCATGAGCAAGAGTATGTATGTACCTTCTGCCCAGCAAACTGCACTTGAACGTAAGGGTCCACCAGGTCCTTGTTCTCTCCAATGAAGGCCTTTTTGACGTTGGCCATGATGCTGGTGTTCATCTTGGGAAGCCCCTCTGCTCGGTAGATCTTCAGGTAGTAGCGGGCCCACTGCCGCTCAGCTGGAACACCTTCTGGCAGCAAGAGGTTGCTGAGAGAAAAGGGTGGAGACAATGTGTACGATGGTCATTGTGTATATTGTATGGAGGAAGTGACCTCGTGGCTATTGATAAAGCAGACCTTTTATGGTCAATACAAAATAGCGTACCCCTCAATCTCATCTTCCTCCGATTCATTGGCCTTGTGAGGCGTTTTAATATTGTCTCCTTTGCCCACGACTGAAACATCACATTTAACGTAGCCCTTGCACCCAGCTGTGATGTCATCCGGATCAGACAAAACTGCCCATTTGTGATAAAACTGATGTTCTATGAAAAGAAATACAGAGATAAGAAAATATAGAAACTTGTAAATCAGTGTAAATCATATCTGCTTTTACATAGGTGATAAGGTGATAAGGCTTCACCTACAACATGAACATTTAATCTTTACCTGGCTGGAAATAGATTGTGCCCACGTCTAGTTTGAATGTTCCAACCAACGTTCCGCTACGCAGGAGATTTTTGGAATGAATTACCTTGGGATTGTATAAGGAAGTAATAGGATAAATATCAATATTGTGTCTCTGAGGAATATATTTATATACTGAAAATCTGAAGTGTAGAAATGCTAAAACAACTCACAGATATCTTCAGGATTTTGTCAAACATGACGTCTGGAGGGACATGGAACTCAAAGACAAAATACTGGGGAAAGAGAACAATTAAGTCGTATTGTAACTCTGTAGCAGTACTATTGTTATGTACTAATTTCCATGAAACATAAACCAAAACTTGGTCATTTCTAGTCTAGTGGTCTGGCTGTTTGAATTCCAGCCTGGTGGTCACAGGTTAAATATCATGGGCCCAACTCCAAGCATGACCCGTTCCTATCCTTCTGAATTTATTGTAATGTGTTTCACAGTCACCTCATTGTAGTATGGGCAGTTGGTTGATTCCTTCATAGATGTGTACTTCTTGTCATCGCCTATCTCCACGCAGACCACTGGATCCATGTTCAATCCCACCAGCTGTCTGGCTTCTATTACTGTTATGCTGACCTTATGAGAATATGGAGCATTTATTCATGCTTACATTATTTGGGTTATTTCTGGATTTGTCTGTTAAATCTCAACACACACTAATGAATTGGTAACAAACGTATTTTGGCCAAGGTTGACTTAATAGTCACTTACTTGGTAATCCATTGGTCTCCCAGCACTGGGTTCCATCTTAATATCTGGCTTCGATCTATCAGAGGTCATATTTATATTAGTTCAATTAAATAATTAAACAGCTCTATAATGCACCCCTTACACTGTAAACATTATTTGATTTGTCATGTCAGTATGTTATGTTAACTTGAAATATTTTCATTCAACTTTTTTTTTACAATAATTGAATAACATTTTATTGCAGCTAAGCATAACAATGTTTACACATCACACTTTTTTTACAGTAGGTAATCAGTTTGACAACTAAATAATCAAAAGTGTAAGTGCATGTGTCATATAAAAGGTCAAAATAAATTGTATTTATTTCTAACAGAAATAAGCTTGCCTTTTATTAGACACATTGGTAGTGACGGCTGTGACTGAAGCCAGTGAGATGGTGTCTGGATCTGGGGTTCTTCCCATGAACATCCCCTGTTGATCCAGGTCCTCTGTCTCCAGAATGGCTGGCTCATCTAGAGTTCACAGAAGAGACACACAATACCATACTGCAGTAGAGCAGACATACCCCTGAAGACCTTGTAGTGTTTTGAAAGATAATATTTGTTTTTTGAGAAATCTGAATTGGGTTAGGACCCAAATCCAAAGCAACACATGGGAAGATATTTTTAACAAGGCTAACATACAGTATTTTGTGTTTTGATCAAGAGTGACGAGGGTAACCAGAGTCATAGAAGTACCATGACATTAGCATGTAACATTAGCCTTCTGTTATCATGTCTGTCACGCATTACAGTACCTCCATTCCTGTCCTCTTTGTGTCCACGTTGCTTACTGCGTTTCATGGCTGAAACCAGTCCTTTGCTTGATCTAAAAAATGCATTAAAAAATGTTGCCTTGTTGTAAATGTAGTTTGTTGTATAAACTATTATATTTGGGTTCATATTTTGAGTTTAAGTCAAATCTATGTTATAACTTCTACTAAAATATTTAAATGTTTTATGCCCAATTTGCTTGTTTCAAATGGTTTTACATTACCTTTTATTTACAATATAATAATACATATCTTAAAATGTTTGAATTTGAAACTATAGCACAATAATTGCTTGGTTTACTTAATTTTAAAGGTTTTTAAATATTGTTATATGTACCATTATATTTATTTACTGATGTTTCAATTCAACCCCACCCTATAGCTATCAACAGTGGCTTTTAATTATTCAGATCAACTGACCTTAATACATCAATTAGATGAGGATAGATTTCACGGGCATTGTGTAAAATAAAACACTTTCAATAATTATACTTTTTTGTGCATTTTCATTGCAAGCTAAAATGTCCAGCTAAAACCTATTGGACCTTTTCTTGTAATAGCAATGGTAACTGTAACTACACCCTGAATATAATGGCCTGCATTAAAAACAATTTAGCACCAATAACAACTGCATTGTACACTTAACAGGCAATAGCATAAGTTGGCAGCTATCAACATTTCACATTCTAAATATCACAATGTCAACATGTAGAGGTCAGACGTCAGCCAATCAAGTAACAAAAAGCTGCACTCCCAAAATGTACTGCCCTGCAGAAACAAAGTCAAAGCCTCACCATGCAAATGTTTAATGTCATCAGTAATACCGTCAGTAATATCATGATAATTATATCATACGTACCATACAAAAAATTGCCCCTTTCCTCTTTTTGCCCACTACCGCCAACAGGTTCCTTGAGGAGGAAACAAATGCCAAAATTGTGTTTCGTCTCAAAACCTTCTACAATACTACATAACCATATTCTGCATTTACACAGCACTAAGAATTAGGCAAGAAAGTAATGTTGTATGGAAAAGAGTTTGGTTCGTCCAGGTCTGAAGTTGGGCAGGAGTGATGTGATATCCCAATGAATAGTGTATGAGAGTTGAACCCGAGACTTGTAACTATAACTAGCGACTGCTGAGAGACGTCACGGTGAGTAGACTGCCAATCCTTATAGGCCGTGGACAGAAGAAAATATAAAACCATATATTTTTCTCTTTATTTGTTTTAGGGACAGGTATCTTGGTGTTGTAACCTGAACAATGCCAACCCTTAGCATATGTGAACAATGTGGCCTATATGAATAACCAAATCCTTCATTGTGATTAAAACACAAGAATATAATTTAACAGTCCTTAGGGTGTAATTAGGGTTCATAATGAAAAATAGCAACATAAATTCAGTCTATATTACATTATGACTGCCAGCATTGGCAAGTAATAAGGCAGCTATTTGTGCATTTGGGAAAGATAGTAGCTTAACAATTTAAATGTGCAAAACAAAACATGTTTTGGAAATCAGTAGCCGGTTCAAAAGAGAATGGCATAGCGTGCACACGTAATTAGTAGCAACATTTTATTTCAAACATATTTGGGTGAGCATAGAACATGTGGATTGATTTAGATTAAGGCTAACCAATAAAGTGCATGGTCATGCTACTGTTTCAAACAAGTACATAACATGTCTGTACAGCCATCTAAGGACAAAGCTGTGGTTTAAATCATTAATAGGATACTGCTCTAAATTGGGCCTGGGTGCAGACACACTGGCCTGTACATAGAATCAGAAATGGTTACTGTCCTATTTACTTAATATCTTCATTTGTAATGTTTTATTGCATAGCATTTTGTAACAAAATATACTGTATAGAGTATAGAGTATACTGTATGTACACAGACATATATGACCTTCCTTCTAAAAACACAGAATAACCAGTGTGATCGATGTATATTAAATTTAGTTGGGACATGCTTTAACAACTTGTATTCAATACACCTTTAGATGTTCACTAAGGTACAACTCATCATCTCATCAATTACACACAGGAGGCCTGTAAGCCATACGTCAAGTCTAAGGTTTCTGGTATCCGATGGAACAAGGTTTTCAATTATTAAGGCGTTCAAGTCAACGTTGCATGTGTCGTCCTCATTATGTGACGATATCACCACTCACAACAAAAGAAATAAGCCTATGTTTTGCTTAGAAAAGAATACCAGTGAAGTAGAATATTTGAGAATACGTTTCTCAAATAAGTTTGAAAGTTTCAATTGTATTTGTATTTAACGATACCTAAGCAATGAAAATGTAGAATATAGTCACATGTACCATACTGGTTTATAATAAATAGAGCATTTAGACAGTCTTGTTTTCTTTACCCAGGGCTGTAATAGAGCAATCCTTCCTTCCATCTCAGCTGCAGGTTGCAGCAGTCAACAGGACTCAGATGTACAGTAGTTGTGTGCTGATATAAAAGGTGACACCCAGAAGGCCTTCCTGCTGAGAGATTCTGCCCTTAATTACAAGGCTCAATGCAAGTGAAGAGAGGTTGAGGAAATGTACTGTTATCCCTACAGCACCACATGTAACAAGGTCACCACCAGTGTATGGGTTTCCCTTGCCGCTGGAGTTGGCTACACTGACCATTGTCAGATGGCCTTTTCCAAAACTTTGAAAATGAGACCATATAAATGTTACATACACTAGATAATATACAATATGACAATTAAAACAAATATTACTAATAAAATGTTCTGCATCAGTATTGATAGGATTTCTATGTAAAGAAAATACATTTTGGAGTAGCAACTAAGGGATGTCTATTCTATTGCTTATGTCGTCAAAGTTTTGCACTAATGTTAGATAGTAATTAGTATTTTTATGAATATTTAGGTTCCAATAATGAATATGCATGAGAATGCAATTGAGCCCTTAAAGTGACACCTTTTGTACCGGTGTCTAAGGTGAACAACATAATGATCTAATCCCAAGGATGCAATCTTATCCCATGCAGGCCCTGTGTCTTGACTGCCTTGGTTATGGGTTATCCCCATTGTTTGTGCTGTATAGCTCTGCGCCTGCACCATTGACTGTGGTGTAGTGTATCATTGTGACACACTTCTTCAGACTGGAACAGGATTTATCATGGCTTTGCTGAAACAAAGACTATACTATTGTAGTATATTGTGTGTTAATAACTACTCTAAATTTATCTGCTAATAGACATTAACATAAATGGGTGAAAATGCAAGTTTTGTCATTCTTTTTTCAAAATATGGCACAATTTTGATTACATAACGGTATACCTGCTTTCCTGTCTCTTCTTCAAATGCCTCATCGTGTAGTCCTAACATCCCCTGACTGGCATTAATACACTCTAGCTCCCTCTACCGTCCGGAGGTCAGGATTGCGACCCTGATTAGTTTTGCCGCGGTAGTTTGTCTGATTATTGCAGCCATTAAACCACAAACAATAACTACACACAGTTTCACACACATTGATATAACGAAATATCATTGCAAACGGCCTACCGGTAAGTACTGCCTATTTCGATTGAAAGGTAGCTAATTTACAGTACATTACCGTACCATGAGTTTGTGCTCAAATGTCATTATGGTTAGCTTGCTACCGTAATGTAAGCACTAGCAATGTGGATAAACGTGTAACATACTTTTGCATCAATGTTAAATTGCTGGCTGGTGTTATTTGTATATAGGCTTTTAATACAACAATACAATTAAGGTTCATTTTATTAATTTACCTACGGTAGCATTAGCTAGTTAGCTCGACTTAGCTTGTCTAAGTATATGGCAACTCACAACGGGCGCAACACGCACGTTATGGCATTATCCTCTTAGCAGTATTTACATGGACAGCTAGATAAATTGATAGTGTTAACTATCGCCTTATTAGAATACTTTGGTTTACAGACACCCAAACGCCAGCAGAATGACTGACGACGAACCCCTGCCTAAAAAGGTAGGTCAAAAACATAATGGTTGGTCATTCATAGGTGACCCACCCCCTACATCTGCAGCAGTACCGGTACCCGGTGTAGCTCATGAACTTTATCACAACTTTGATGCAGGTCCGTCTCAGTGAATCAGATTTGAAGAATTTGACCCGAGACGAACTCCTTGAACGGTATCTATACACGTTCTACATCAGTTCTTATATTTCCATGTTGTGGTTGATGTAGCTTTGACCGAGCACTGATGGTATTGTTCTTGTATTCATCAGGTGGAAGCAGGATGAAGCCTATATCCAAATACTTGAGAGAAAATATTCAGAATTAAATTGTAGGTGCTGCCCTTATCCATAACCCTCACACATATTGAGTTCAGCACAATCTTTTGATGTTGTTAACTTGTACTAAATTAATAGTTTGCCGCCCTCACCATCTCTGTTCAACAGCATATGATGTGGCCAACCTCAGGGAGTCTGAGGAGAAACTGAAGCAGCAACAGGAGGCAGCTCGCAGAGAGAACATCCTTGTCATGAGGCTGGCCACAAAAGAGCAAGAAATGCAGGAATGCTCAGTGAGTGTGACTGTGAATCTGGACCATCAACTCAATGAACTCTGCAGTGACTGGTAGCAGGATGGATTGAAAATGACATTTCCTCCTATTTTTTTTATTTATTTGTATATTAAGACCCAGATTCAGTACCTCAAGCAAGCCCAGCAACCGAGCCTGGCCCAGCTGAGATCGTCCATGGTCGACCCGGCTGTCAACCTGTTTTTCCTCAAAATGAGGCGTGAACTGGATGAGACTAAGGACAAACTGGAGCAGGCCCAAAATGAACTCAGTGCATGGAAGTTTACACCTGATAGGTAAACCAAAGCTAAGTCCTCCAGCCAAGGCTTGGCCAGACACCTGTGGAGGGAAAGTCAGACAATTCTATATGAAACATGACTGACATATATAAAGACAGACCAGGTTTACCCGATCCAGAGCCCCGCTTCTCCATTTGTTGTTCATCATAGACTTTGTCAAAGACTCTGTCAGGTGAACGGTTACACCTCCCTAAGGGTCATGAAGGAAGTGGGACTTCTCAGAAGAGATGGTCCCTGACAGCCTCTGAATTAGCACTATACTCTTTGTGGATGGGTGGATTGAAGGGTTACGTTTTGACACTGACTGACAAAACCCAACGTCAGCCATCACCATCCCCTGTCTTTGAGGAAATCCGATATTTAATAAGATAATAACGACATTATTTAAACAATGTATCCATTGGTCATAAAATGGTAATCTGATTATCATTTAGAGACATTCTTCATCTACCCAATCCACTTATAGAATATATTTGGATATGTTGAGACTGAGGAGCTCCTATCAGACCCCAGTTCACAACCTGTTTAATACTAAAGACTGCCGGTGTCTGGAGTGATCTTGGGCCTGCTTCACGTTGAACTGACACAGGAGTCAACTTGAACTGCACTGTTGTCAGTAATGTGAACTGCATGCAGGTATGCTGTATCTGTCAATTACTGTTGCAACATTTGTAAATTTGTCCTTTCCACACCTTGGATGTTTCTGGGATTGAATAACTGGATTTGAGTGGTTCATTCATCAAAATGTAAACAAACATTGCCCCACACAAAATCTAACTGTTACCTACCTTCTCCCACATTTGTTTCCACATTGAGTAGCAGAGCTTCATGAGGTTGTATTTATACAGCAGGTGGTGTTTTAAGAAAATTATCCAGTGAGGGTGTAAAACAATATTTTACATTTTGTTTTTTATGTGGTTTAACATCTATGTACTGTTTGTGTCTGAAATTTATTTAGACTTGTGATGGAATGTTGGTAAAATAATGTGCAAATCTTTCTCACGAAGAATCTGGAAATTGTACTTTTATTCCTGACAGTGGCACGGACCTTTATTAACATTAGTATGCATATATTACATATCTTCAGAAATTGGTATTGTGAAATGTGTGTCATTTCTTTCACAACAGAGTTGCACTTAGTGCTTGGTTTTTATTCTAAACCAGGTGTCTAAATGATGGGAACCACCCGTTGTAATCCAGGCATGGCCCATTTGAAAGGTTCTTTGACTTTTTCTTGCAGTCAGACGGGAAAGAAGCTGATGGCAAAGTGTCGCATGCTGATCCAGGAGAACCAGGAGCTGGGCAGGCAGTTGTCGCAGGGCCGCATTGCCCAGCTGGAGGCTGAACTGGCCCTGCAGAAGAAGTACAGTGGGGAGCTGAAGAGCAGCCAGGACGGTACGTGGGTTTCTTTTTCTTCCTTTGTGGTTGAAGCAAGCATTACATAAACGTTTTGATGAGAATCTCAGTTTCCCACCTGCACCATAGCCATGTATGCAGCTGTGTTTCCATGAGCTGGTTCTGAGGGCACTGCAAGAGAATAGTGTAGTGTACTTTGTCCAGTCAGCTATGGCTGCAACTAACGATGGTTTAGAATTTAGATTATAGATTAGTCTGCCGATTACTATTGCAATGAATCATTTATTTGACATACACAACAACATTTCTTCAGTCATAATTATAATGTCAGATGATAAGGCTTGAATCTGCCATGTCTATTATGAGTGCACATGGACAACTCACAGCAAGGCAGTTTTAAACTAGTTACCTGAACAGAATAACATGACCTGAATAATGTAACAAGCGAGAAATAAGTCTAAATAAATGTAATTATTCCAACATAACCAGTTATTACTACTAACTCAGAAGCGAGTGCTTGACATATACCAACTATTGGATAACTAAATGAGTTTTTGTTGTGGAATATCAATAACATGGATTAGCTGTTGCAGCCCTACAAGCAACAACAGCAGTGCGCTAGCATCAAAGCTCTTGACAACCTAATGAGCTGCGTCTGTCCCACCACAGAGCTGAACGACTTCATCGTCCAGCTGGACGAGGAGGTGGAGGGCATGCAGAGCACCATCCTGGTCCTGCAGCAGCAGCTGAAGGACGCCCGCCAGCAGCTGGCGCAGAGCTCGGCGATGGCCCAGAGCCACGCGGACGTCGGCACGGAGCGGGCGGAGGAGGCCGGGGTCTCCAACGGGCCAGGCTGCGTCAGCCCCTCCCACAGGAGCCCAACGGGCCCCTGTGAGAAGACACGCGGCACCGACAGCGACGCGGAGCGGTGTTCGGCGGCGCCCTCCAGTGGCGCAGATAGAAAACTGTCCGCCTCCAGCCACTCAGGCGAGGCGAAGCAGCTTAGCGAGGCCTATGAAGCAGTCGATTCCCCCACTAGTAGTGAGAACTCCCCCACACAGCATTCCACTGGCACAGACTCCATAGCCTCAAACCAGGACTCGCAGGAGAACAGGACACATGCAGGCAAGGGGGGCAGGACTGCAGGCTCACGCCATGCTCAGAATGGCTTGAATCTTACAGTGTAGCTGCCTTTAGCATAGGAGAGACACTCAAACCTAGAGAGCACACACGAGCTTCACAGGTGATAGAAGTGAAGGGTTTTTGGACGTACTTTTTATTATGATGAAAGATGTTTCCTTGACATTATGATAAGACGTGTCCTTGACATGTCATGTCAATTAACATGTTGTAAGCCAGGAATGGTACTTTTATTAATTTTTTTTAAACTGCTTCTGCAATAGCTTTTCTGATTTTTTTTTTTTTTTTTTTTTTTGTCTGTGAATATTTGATAATGTGGTGACTTCTTAAAATCCAACTTAAACTTTTGATTTCAAATATATTAATGGTTCAAACTTTTAACTGACGATTTACTGACGATTTCTGTCACACATCTAAACTATTGTGTGTTAATTACTTAAATTAAATCAAGTCGGATCAAATTAAACCAAGTCAGTGGCTGCAATGAATTTTACATTGAAACAGAAAAAAAACTTTAAGTATGTGTTGTCAAGTACAGTCAGAAATAAAAACATCACATGTCGGTCAAAATATGTTTTTCCTCCTTGTTTAAGTCCAGCCAGAGATGGGGGATGAACTTTGTCTTTCAAACGAAACCTCCATCTAGTGAATGGGCAGAGCCTATGTAATATGTGTGAGTCAATTCCTCTGCTTCCTGGAGACCTCCATCACTTCATTCAACAGTGGAGGATCATGGGTAAAAAAAGGAGAAAAAAGAATCCGATGAATTCAGGAAAGTAAGAGCATTCGAGCCGGTTACTCTACTCAATCCGTGTATCATTCGTTCTTTCCATATTCAATTTAGAGTCCAAAATCGGAAAATTAAATAACCATAATGTCATTATTTGTTTTTAAATCTGAAACCAAAACACAAAAAACGGCTTATTTTTCGTACTTTAGTTTAATAATGCTCAGATCACAAATAGAGAATTAAAAAACGGGCTATGTGGCAAAAACAATTCTTGATATTTAATTTGTTCAATT
>JAODTR010000015.1:68834-99884 GCA_025399935.1 Amblyopsis rosae
CTTATCTTATCTCTGTAAATGGCTCTTCAAGCCACCCCCGTCTTGTGTATAAATGTATTCCTAATGCCTCAACTAAACTAGAAGCATTGTACCGTTCACGCTGTTTGTTGCTTCTCCTTGGCCAAGTCTTATTAAAATACATTGAAGTAAGACAACTGGACTTTAAGCTGAATTATTTTATCTATCAAGGGCTGTATAAATACAAATTGATTTACCGGTAATCTTTCTACAGCATAGCTGACGACACCTTTAATACATGTAATTAACCATGTTAATATTAACATAGAAAATCTAAACATTTAAACCTTAACATGGCTCGTTTGTAACTGATGTATAATGTACAGTATAATAATCGGTCATTCTTAATAGTATTGTCTCTTGCTCTCTGAATCACAAAAATTGAGTCGCGCAATTCAAACTCAATATTTTATTAGCTTTCTGGGCAGCACCATGTAAATGTATGGTAATTTCATATTAGTTTATTTTACAAAGTAAAAAAGAATCAGGCAACCAAATATCCATTAGGCAGTTATGCTGATATTTGACATAGTGTGCAAATCCTTTAAGATCCCCTGCATTTTAAAAATTTAATTGTAGGATCACATCCTAGAGAATCCTAATAGCATGATACAGCCAGAGATTGTCTAGAATAGATGTTCACAAATATACCATTATATTAGCAGCAGATCTAGACCCTCAGGCTTAATATTGTTGTATTAATACTTTATTTATACTTTGCAATAATGTCAATTCAAAAGTTTTTTTAAAGCCATTTCTAAATTATATATATATATATATATATATATATGTGTGTTATACTATATAACAAAAACATCAAAATTACTGAAAATGGCAAAGCATTCCCATGACATCTAACCACAATGGTGTTGTTACTATCATGACAGTGCAAGCAGCTTCATGTTATGTTTGGCAAAAATAATGCCACTTCTAAGCAGTATTATTGCAACAAGCTCTATCTTTCTAAATTAGCGTGAACTCCAAAGAGGCAAAGCACTTAACATTCAAATGCAATTTTAAATAGCGTCATGATTTTTCACATCCATGCATGCATGTTGATCAAGACCTAGATCACACACAGCTGACAGGATATCTAGTGTTCTGAACATGAACCAGTTGTGCAGCAATTTCAATAGTTGTTATAAATGGTGTTACTTTGAATAACACATTTTAAGTATACATTATCAAATTAACAATTTAATGCCAGTACATGATGAACAACATTGTGCCCTCACCCCCACTGGATCACTTCATAGAAGTAACATACTTACAAAACATACGATTAACTCCTTGAATTTACACATTCAATATGGCCTCTCACTGCACATCAAACATTTGTAAGAGATAACACTAAAGAGATTTAAGATACAATACACATAAATAGCTTGCCCTTGAACTAATGTGAAATATATGGCTGAATTAATGAATCATCAAATAATTACATCTATAAAATCAATATTGATAGTGCATTCAAAATGTATTTGTTTACTTTGTTCATAATACTGATGAACAACTGACATGATTATTATTAGTTACTCAACACAGTCTAAAGCCCCAATTAAGAAAGTTTTGTGTTTGGCATGGCATATTGGCATACATTTCTGTCCAACTTAAGATCATGTCATTCATAACTCTAGCTACTGTAAACGCAACAAATCAAACATTTAAAACAAATGCAAGCAAAATATGTATAGATTCAAAGAACATTTAAAGTCAGTTTCTGTGTTATCATCATCAATGCATAATAAAATGAATAACTGCCGTCTAGAATAAACTTCCGTATTTGGCCTTTAAAATGTATGCTTTTCATTGATTTCATTTAATTTGTTCACCTTTTGTATCTGACTGGATGTAAACATACATCTTAGCATAATGAATCATATCAGCCTGTGTACATTAAACATAAATTGTCTATAATATATTTGAAATAAAATAAAAATCTAGTAATACTTAAATTAATTGCATGTGAATGATTGAAACCTCTGCAAATTGTCTTCTAATTTACTGTAGTTATCACATTGACACCTTTTTAAATGTTTATCACAATCATACTAGAACCGTCTTTCATTTAAGCCTTTGAGTAACATTGGCTAAGGCGACTGCAAAGGCCTGGACTGCTGAAAAAGGATACTGGAAATCCAGAATATATGCATTGCCATCTATGCGACCAAACTGCATCACCTAAAAAGAAAAAGACAGAAAATTTAGAATAAGAAGAAACATTTATAATGGAATAGACTGAAATCAAATCTACGTACTTGTCTGCCATCCAGCTCAATTTGAAAGTTTTTCGCAGACTCTTGGGTAACACGCCCCCCAAAGTCAAGCTGGTAAACCTGAGTGGCTTCATTCCATAATGGCTGTTTATTGGCCATAACATAAACAAACCCCTGGCTGCCCAAACTGCGGTCCTCTCTCTCATTCGCCTTGCGGCACTTTATTTCATCAAGCTCGTTTGCCATGCGGAGGCCGCGCTTGCTCTTCCAGCTCTTCTTACTGCTCTGGTTCTGGTTCATGAGCTCGTCACCGCTGATGAAAAGCTCCGGTTCACTCTCCGAACTGTCTTGAAATTCATTCGTGGTCCTGCTCATCTTCTTGGTTTTGTTGAGCTGCTCTCGCTGGCCTTTTGGCTTTTTCTTCTCCCTGCTGCTGAGCCTCGGGCTGGAAATTAGGGTGTTGAAGTCGGAGAGCGTGCGCCCCTCTTTTCTGGACTTGCTTTCGGAGACGGTGGGCATATTGGCCTCCTCTGTTCTGCTGTCCAACCTCTTGCGGCTCTTTTTGCAGAAGCGCTCTGACTCCTGCGGCACTGGGCTGTCGTTCATGGCGGATGGCTCCGGAAAGTTGTTGGAAGACTCTGCCAGGTCGTCCACGTTGCTTTTGGACGGCGGTAGCTCGGTGGGTGGTGGAGGAGGAGGGAGATGGGGAGGTGGGGGTGGAGGCGCGGCGGGAGGAGGCGGCGAAAGAATGGGCTTCTCCAGCAGCTGATGAGCTTTAGCGGGGAGGGGCGGCGCTGGATGGGAAGGTGGGTCCTGCATGGGGGGTGGCGGGCATGGGTAGGGGTTCCACGGGTGCAGGCTGACCGGGTGAAGCTGTAGGCTAGCACACGCGCTGGCCCCTGGGTACATTGGGGGAAGAGGGCAGCAGGCAAGGCTGGCAAGGTTAGAGGGGTAGCCAGGAGGCAAGACCATGCTGGGGTCCTGCTGACCGAAGGGAACTGGGGCGACCACTTCGTTTGGGGAGCACTGTGGCGACTGGCTCTGCTGGGTCTGTAGTGTGGCTCCACTGTGCCTCAAGCCTGGAGGAAACGGGGACAGGGATATCTGGTATCCCGATGGGAAGGTAAGCGTGCTGGCACCGGTGCTGGAAGATGGTTTGTTTGTAAGCACAAAGGGTACCCGGGTCATGTCCAAGTGCTGAGCTTGACTGAAGATGAGCGGGGGTGGTTTGTGGGGTCCCGACGGGGGCGGTATCTCCGGGGACAGCCAGAACTCCTCCGCGGTAGAGGTGTCCCACTGGTATGGTGGGGGACGCTTGACGGTCAAGCTGACGTCGCCCAGGGTCAAGTGGCGTACGCTCTTCTCCAGATGACACTGCTGCTGACTCAGGGCCTCGTCTTCCGTAAAGGCCGAGTTGACGTACACGGTCCTGTCCCTGCTGCTATCCATTGAACTCAGGAGGCTGTACGATGACTGCGAGGCCAGGGGGGAGCTGCTTTTGGAGTGCACGATAATGGTGCTGTGATGGGCACCTTTTCCGGACGGGAAGTCCTGTCGCACCACGGTGCCGCCTGCAATGCCGCTGCTGCCAGTTCCCCCGCCGCTCACGCTTACGCTGGTGCTGCTGTTGTTGCTGCTGCACTGCGTGCATGTGTACAAGGCGGTGGAAGCCCTCTGCTGGTAGGAAAGCGCCATTGCACTGTTCATTTTCGCCTTGGTAGGCAGGGTTCTTGAGTTCTCCATCATCTGTGGTACTTTGAGGCCCGCGTCCCTGCGGTCGCGCCTCAAGGTGGCATGGATCAGACCGCTGTCGATCCTCTGGGGAGGCAGAAGCATTGCGGCGGCCTGATTGGCCGGGTCCGGGTAAGGGGGTGGGTCCCCGCTAGGTATGGAGTAGCGCGGGACAGAGAGGCGGCTGAGCGTGGCAGAGCTGTAGGGCAGCTGTATCTTCTTGCTCTCTGACGAGGTGACCTTGAGCGTGGCCGAGCCGCCGATGCCCTGGACGGTGTACGCGTTCTGGTTGCGGATGAGGCGGCGGCGGGGACGGCACACCTCCTCCACGTTCCCACTGCTGTCGAAGGTGGTGATCCTCTCATAGCCGAGGGGTGTCGGGTACTGGAGGGTGAGCGGGTGGAGCAGGAACTCATTCTTCTTCAGACAGGGCTCCGGGGCCAGCGCACTGGGGCTGTCGCAGTTGGTGATCAGGGTCTGAGGAATGACCGGGCCCGCCGCAGCCGCCGACACCACCACGGTTCCTGGGTACGGAGGAGGGGGGTTGGCCTTTCTCATCTGGACCTCCAGTGACCCGTCGGTGTCCATGAACGACGGCGGCAGGGAGCGAGGCAGGCCGGGCTTCAGAGTGTGGCCGTGGTCGCCCCCCGGTCGCTCCAGGCCGGGCTCTGCGATGGCCGCCGGGATCTGGGGCAGAATGTGGATCTGCTGCAGGGAGATGGCGGGGTAGCCGGCGGGGGCCGGCGGCAGCGCAATCTGCATCTTCAGCTGCTGCTGCATCTGCTGGTGCTGCCGCTGCATCTGCTGGTGCTGCTGCTGGATCTGCTGGTGCTGATGTTGCAGCTGCTGCTGCTGCTGCCGCATCTCTTGGATCTGTTGGCGGATCTGCTGCTGCTGCTGCTGCATCTGCTGCTGCTGCTGCTGCATGTGCTCGTGCTGCAGCTGCATCTGCTGCTGCTGCTGCAGCTGCATCTGCTGCTGCTGCTGCAGCTGCTGCGGGCTGGGCAGCTGCTGCTGCTGGCCTTGTTGCTGTTGCTGCTGCTGCTGTTGGAGCTGCTGCTGCTGCTGCTGCTGCTGCTGGTGGTGGTGAAGCTGCTGCTGCTGTTGCTGCTGCAGCTGCTGTAGCTGCTGTTGTTGTTGGTGCAGCTGCTGTAGCTGCTGTTGTTGCCGCTGCAACTGTTGTTGTTGCTGCTGCTGCTGCTGCTGATGGTGTTGTTGTTGTTGTTGCTGCTGTTGTTGCTGCTGTTGTTGTTGTTGTTGTTGTTGTTGTTGTTGTTGATGCGGATGCGGATGTGGCTGCTGCTGTAGCTGTTGGTGCTGGATCTTCTGCTGTGTCTGTATCTGCTGTGACTGTTTGGACTGCTGAGAGTGGGATCGCTGCGGCTGTGGCGGAGGGTGGTGGGGCGGGGGAGGCGGTGGGAGAGTCCCGGGCAGGAGAGGACCCATATCAAGGCCGCTGAATATCACCTGGCCCGGGTTAGTGTATCTGGCCGCTACAGGGTATGGTGCGGCGACGGCCTCCTGGCCGTGGTCCTGGACGGAAGACGAAGCCGCGGCGGCGGCGGCAGAAGCAGCGGCAACCGCTGCCGCTGCTGCTGTAGCTGTGGGATTGGTCAGGACATCCAGCTGGATATTCTGATTGGCTAACAGAGACTGGACCAGGCCGATGCTCTGTGTAGGGGACATGGCCTGGGCCGGGCTGTGAATGGGAGCGATGGGGATGTTGACTGTGCAGGGAGGATTGTCTCCTGCCACGCCCGATGGACCCATCACTATATGGACACACAAACATGTTTGTTTATCCACCCAACCAACAAAGCACCCACCCACCCATCCATCCATCCTTCCATCCACCCAACCATCCATCCACCCACCAAGCAACAACCCATCCATCCATCCATCCATCCACCCAACCATCCATCCACCCACCCAATCATCCATCCATCCACCAACCAACCAACAAACCACCCGTCCAGCCATCCACCCATCCATCCATCCATCCATCCATCCACCCACCCATCCATCCATTCACCCACCCATCCATCCACCCACCAACCAACAACCCACCCATCCACCCACCCAACCATCCAACCATCCAACCATCCATCCACCCACCAACCAACAACCCACCCATCCATCCACCCACCCAACCATCAAACCAAATATCCAACCACCCATCCAATCCATTCATCCACCCACCCAACCAACAAACAAACCACCCACCCACCCATCCACCCATTCATCCATTCACCCACCCATCCATCCATCCACCCACCAACCAACAAACCACCCACCCATTCATCCACCCATCCAACCAAACATACATCTACCCACCCATTCAACCATCATCTCCATCCATCCAACCACCCATTCATCCACCCAACCATCCATCCACCCACGACTCATCCACCCACCCAACCACCCATCCATTCATCCAACCAACAAACCATCCACCCACCCATCCACCCATCCATCCATCCAACCACCAACCCAACCAACAAACCACCCACCCACCCATTAAACCATCCAAATAACCATCTATCCACCCACCCACCTGCCCACACTGTGCACAGTTCATTTTCAAACATCAGTTGGTGAACTAAGACACGTTTCGTCTTTATTGTTTCATTAGAAATACCTGGTAGATCATCCTCGTCTTCACTGAAGACGTTGGGGTTAAAAACAGGTAGGCTCAAGAAATCCATTGAAATCTTTCTTACTTCTGGCAGGTAGATTGTCATCTGCCTTGGTTGCAAATGGAGCAAGCTGGTCTTATAGATGACTGAAACAGAGGAAAGCGGGAGCAATATTTATAGTTTTGAAATTCGTCTAACCTGAACTTGATGTGTTTTGGGTCACATTTACCTGCACCAAGATTTGCAGGCAGGAATGAAGCAAGACCAACTATTTTGAACTTTGTTCCCCATATGTTGGATGTAACTTGAGCAAGATAATTATGCTGTGAAACAAGCACAACGCAGATGGAATTTAACACTATACGTTAAACTAATACCACAATTATTTAGTTATTGTAGTTATTACATATTAAATAAAATGTTTTTATTATTATATATTAAATAATAGCCATTATTATTCTATAATATATGCACATCTGGTAATTGAATCAATAAAGTGTTATTGCAAGAGACAAAAGTAATGTTTGTTATACCTCAGTGATTCCGTCCATAGAGAATTCCCGGCGTGTCAAGCTAGGGGAGCGGATTGGAGGCTTCTTTGTTGGTAACCGTGGAGATCGCGGACCCTCCTGATTGGTACGGGAAAGTTTGGGGGATTTCCTAGATTCCATGTTCATTCTTCAAATCAAAGAGTTAAACTATATACACAATCATATATACAGTTTGGCATTGCGTTTGATAATAATCATAAGCATTCGCTCATATGGTTAATGCATTTCATAGCATACATGCTATTCTAATTGAATCAGAAAACAAACCTCTTTCATCAATATTTCTTTAAATTGAATTTGAACTAGATGAGATTGTTGTGATGATTTTAGTGCTTTATTATCTCAATCTTGCTAGAATGTGCTCTGGCAGGAGGGACCCAAATGCATGACACCGAACAGGCAGGTTTCAAGGATTTATTTAAATCAAACAAAGGCACGAACAGACAGGAACATGCACAATAAATGTAAACAGTATACAATGAACCGACAAGGACGAGGGATAACACGGGATTAAATAACAACACGAACATGAGGAACAAGTGAAAGCAATAAACAATCAACGCGGGGCTGGTGACTCATGAACGGGGGAAACCGAGAAACATGGGAACGCGGCTAAAACAAGTCAAATAGACAGGAATAGGCAGCAGATTGTGACAGGACTCCCCTCACTCAAGGGGCAGTTCTCAGACGCCCTAAAAAAACTGCGTGCTAGGGCTCAGGACATACAGGACAAACAAGATCAGACAGGATTGGGAACAGGAGCCGGAGGTGGAGCAGCCAGCATGGGAAGTGGAGCAGGATTGGGTTCCAGGGCTGAAACAGCGTCAGGCTCCGGGGCTGACGGGACGCTTCCTGGAGCTCTGTGAACTAGGTACCACGATGGATGTACAGCCGTGGCTGGGCCCAGAGGCTGGTGTAGGGGATCCTCTGGAGGCTGAGGACCGACCCAGGGACAGCAGCAGGTCCAGCAGGTCAGGCGGCTGTGGCAGCGGAAGCAGCAGGCTGCTGCGGCGTGTAGGTCGGGGGACCGCTGCAGCAGAGCGGCAACAGCCAGGACTGGATGGGACCCAGCAAAGGCCCACCTGCGACAGACACAGGAGGCGGCTGCTCCAGATGAGTAGTGGCAAACAGTGCAGGAGGCCGCTCCGGCCGACCGGCAGAGTCCGGGGATTGCTCTGGTTGAAGGCCAGCGGAGACTGGGAACTGATCCGGCCTAGCAGAGGAGTCCGGGGGAGGCTTCTGGGAAACACCAGCAGACAGAATGGACAGACAGGATGGCAGGAAGCAGCTGCTGCGGTCGAGCAGCAGTGAACACAGGACACTGCTCTGGCCGAATGCCGGCGGACAGGACAGGATGAGTCTGGGGGCTGCACTAATTTGGGCGGGAGGCATGGGTGCCAAAACAGAAACGGCCTCAGGGGCGCCAAAACAAAAACGGCCTCAGGGGGCGCCAAAACAGAAACAGACTTAGCGGACCCAAAACAGAAACGGTCTCAGCGGACGCCAAAACGGGAAGTGCGTTGGACGCTGAAACACAAACAGGCTCAGCGGGCGTCGATGCAAAAACCAAAAGCACGTGCCAAAGCATGAATGGAAAGTGGCTGCGCCAAAACAGGAATAGAAGACGAGTGTAACAAAACCGGGAGCGGAAGCAAACGGCTGCAACAAAAGCGGTGGCGGTGGGAGGGTCAGGACTCTGTGGCTCTAGGCCAGTAGAGGGCAGTGGGCTCGGGCAGTTTGGTTCCATCCTTAATCTACAGAACGGATTAAGGGCCGGGACAATATTGCCTCCTCCTTAAACGAATATGCAAACATTGTCCGCTTACAGACCCGGGTTGCTGCTTGCAGTCGTGCAATGTTGGTGTGGCACCTCTCTAGCTCCGCTCGCACTTTCTCAGCATGCCCAGGACTTTGTGGGTCGGTGTAAAATTTCCCTGGGCGGAGACTGAGAGCATAGCAATGGAGGTTGTGGTAGGAGACCCACAGGCTGGGTCGGCATGCACACTGCTGGAGAGAGTAACAAGGGGTCTGTGTGTCGGGGTGTCAGCTCCTAGATCACGATCGCCGGCGAAGCCCGATGTCGCCTGGTGTTCCGGTTCTCCATGGGATGAGACTTAAAGGCCAGCCGAGTTCTCCAGAACATGGACTGCTTGGAATCCTTGTGAGACCTCGAAGAAAGTCAAGTAACACTGTCGGCTGGGTCTGTAACGGGTCGGTTCAGTCTGTTCACGCTGGCAGGAGGGACCCAAACACATGACAACTAACGAATTGAATCAAACAAAGGGACTAACAAACAGGAACAAGCAGGAGTCACGACTACAGCTTCAAGTGTAACTGCACCCTAAAATGTATTGTTTTAGCTGTAAACTAAGTAATAGGATTGATCTTTGATGAGACCCATCAATGCTGGTGATAATATCGGCAAAGTCCTGTTTTTTATTTAAAAAAGCTTTTTTTTATGGGCTGAAAACAGATCTACACTACAGGACCTGGCTGGTACGCTTCGTCCGCTTAGACGTCATCTAAATTAAAATGTTAATGTTATTGTTCCCGTCACTCAGACGCATTTCTCAGAGTTGTGTAATGTGTGGAGTCAGGCTCAGAGTTACTTTAATGGTGTACAATGAACAAAGGATAACACAAGGGCTTAAATAACCGAAGGCAACAACGAGGGGGGAAAACATCTACTTGAGGGTGGCGACACAGGGAAACACGGCTAAAACAAGACTAACACAATTCTATTGTATATGACATTAGAAATGGAGATAGATGACCTGTTTCCTCTGGAGAGCTTTGGTGATTTCTTGCCAACCCATTCGTCACTTAGCTCAATGTCACTGGAGTCTGAGCAGTTACAGCTGTCAGTGTAGGAGATCATGGGGTTTACACACACCTCTTCTGAAAACAGAAGACATTCATGTTCATATGAGTTAGAATAATACAATAGCTACTTCAATGTTATGTGTAAACGCGTTCTCTACACCTCCCTCCCTAAACAAAATGTGCTAGTGCTAGCCATTTGTGTGTACATGTGTGTGCATATTCCCATCGTGTTCCTTTGTGCGTGCTACATCTGACGTCTAGACCCACCCGCTTTGCCGTCTGTTTTAGGATCCATGATGACAAACTCGGGCCGCAGCTTGCTAATGCGGCGTCCTTTGAGGATTGGCACCAGACCTCCCAGATGTTCCAGGAAGAGGGTGTAGCAGGGCCCGCCTGCCTCGGGGTTGTCCTCCGCCCGCTTCATGGTGCAGTGGAGCCTCTCGCTCCCAGCGGTGGGGTAGCTGACAAAGTCACGGATGTTGTTCGTGTCAGGAATAGGAGGCTGGGACAAATAACAAACAGCATGGGTGACTAGTGCCAAACAATACTACGCATAATAGGTTTTCTATGTACTGTATACAGCAGTGTTCCCCAATCCTGGTCCTGGAGGTCCGCTGTCCTGCATGTTGTAGATGTCTCCCTGTTCCAACACACCTGATTCTAATGAATGGCTTCTAACGACCCATTCAGGACTGGAATTGGGGAACACTGGTATGCAGTATACAGTACGAACATGACCGTGAACAGTAGCCCTTATGTTCATGGTTCAGGGTTTGTTCCTCCTCAGACCACTGTGAGTACTGTAGGTACTCACTCTCACGACACCCCCACGAGACCCCCACTATGCTGGCTGTTTGGGAGACACACTGACGTCGTCTGGCCACAAGGATTTGGCTCTTTTTAGGTTCACTATGGCCGTTACCCCTGCATGTTTCTCCCTCATCGTTCACGATGACTACAACCGTTGTTTCCTTCTCGTCTAACAACATATCCCAGACCTTATGCGCTGTTGTTATGTCATAACCAAAGTTGTTTGCTTCAACTGTGAGTTTACATAATGTTTTGGCTCATCAGTGTGCGTGTGTGTGTGTGTGTGTGTGTGTGTGTGTGTGTGTGTGTGTGTGTTTGTGTGCATGTACATGCGTGTGTGCCTCTGTGTATGTGTGTGTGAAGTAACCTTGATGGTGGGTATGAAGGCAGATGTCACATAGGAGCAGAGCAGGGAGGGCATGTTCAGTTTCCCCACATCTCTCTCCTCACGCAGGGCACTGGCAATGCCCTGTTGGCATAGCAGCTGGAGGCTGGCCACCCTGTGCTCCACCCGCACCACATATAGAGACGGCCCACATGCCATGAACAGACGGGAGTCCCTGTGACCCCAGCAGATGGTGGTGATGGGCCTCTGAAAGACAACACATTCAGTACATAACCATAGGCTGATGGGCATGTGTTGTATCAGGAATCAGTATTGGTGATCTGTTCTGTTACTAAGCAACAAGAGGACTAATAGAGGAAAGACAATATTTTCTTCGTATCATTATTTGTTAAGGAGAAAATTGGGAATTTCATATTAAAAGCCTACAACCACACATGTACAATACAAAGGCCCTAATTCCTATGCAGTATGGGTGGAACCATTGCATGTAGCTGTGACTCACCTGTGCAGGTGTCTCTAATGTGTATATGTGTTCCCCTTGAACATTGTAGAACTTGACAAGAGCGTTCCTCGCCACAGATGTGTCGGCAGGAAGCCCATGGCGCTCCATGCCAGCCACCGCTAGCAGGTCTCCCTGGGAACACCACTGCACCTCCACATCTGTAGAGGAGAGCCCTCAGTGAAGATAAACACCTGTGTTCACACTAGGAAAGCCATATTGCTTTGTGTTGGGCTGCTTTATTGTGTTCAATGGGACAATGTTACAGTAAGTCAAACGATTCAATCACTGATGTATTCTGCTGAGCTATAAAGTGCATTATTCATTGCTGTTCATTAAGAATAGGACATAACATTATAACATTCAGTACGATTAGTGGCTATTACCGGTACGCATGTACACAATCAATAGTCCGGTTGATTTAACATTGGCCTAGAAGATGTATAAATATGTCTTAAAAGTAGATTGTAGATTGTTACAGTAATGCAAGTCAGAATGTATAGCGATGATCCAATTACTTTCATAAAGCTCCACATGAACTAATCATAAACAGGCAGGTTGGTTGACTTTGAGATAATACTTTTCATTTAATGAACACTTTGTCCCATACAACTATTTTTCAGTAACTGTTAACCTAAACACTCTACACAAGTTGATCTCACCTTTTAACCCTGAGCGGATTATGGTGGGTGAGAGGTCATCATAGTTGTTCATTAAACTAATGTCTCCAGATAAGAAGCTGACGGTCAACAGAGGCTTGACTCTCCGCACTTAACAGGAATAAGGAAAGATACATTAGCTTCACAGGACAGACAGACACACACACACACGCATACACGCACACACACGCACACGCACACACACACACACACACACACAGAGAAACATAGAAATAACAGAGAAATATAATTGATGATTATTGTATACCAATCTATTTTTGAGACAATTAATTGAAAAATACAGGTAGATGGCAGAATTTTTACTGCCATCTAGTGTTGTTTCGTGGTGTTAGAGTAGTACTCTGGTGTGGTGAAATGGAGCTACAGATAATTGTTGCTGTCCTGGTTGCCGCACATAACTGAGTGAGAGAAGCCACTCATTCACCAAAGATGCCATTTTTCACAGGATGAATCATCTAGTTAAGTCCTCTTCAACAAAACAACCTCGTAGTGGGCAGTAAGTTCTAGTACGTCCTCAGACCTGAACAGACATGGTCATAACTGTGACCAGAACACATCCTCCTCTGACATCTATCAATATTACATTGGAGTGACTAAACTTAGTTAATTAATTCCATGTATTAGTTTTTACTTTAGTTTATACTCAATGTGATGCATTTCATTCCATAAACATTATTTTTATGGAAGGATTAAGGAGCAGGTTATGGGTGTTGTGTGTGTGAAATGTTGGGCATGTGCATCCCTTTGAGACCAGTGTTGGGCAGTAACTATTTACTAGTAACTAGTTACTGGCCAATGTTACTAGTAATTAATTACTATTATATTATTTTTTTCAGTACCTAGTAGTGTAACTACTTACTATTTCCAAAATGTTGATAATATTACAATTACTAATCCAAGTAATGCTGCATGAGATTTCTGGTCCTAGCAAATTTAGGGTAGGCTAATTGAACCAACCTGTCCAATCATCTGGTTTGAGAGGCTGCCATGATTTCACTTTGGCTGATTGTCGACTCCTAAAGTTAATTATTGTTCCAATAAAGAGGATTTAATTATAAAATGAGCTGGCTACACAGGTTGTCATTTTTCGGAAGGGTCGAGGCAGGGTAGTGATTGTGAAAGTAATATAGTAATGTAACTAATTACTTTGAAGACCCAGTAATACATAAAGTAATCTTATGACTTTTTGAAGGAGTAATAAGTAAATACTAACTTATTACAATTCTTGAGTAACTTGCCCAACACTGTTTTAGACTGTAATGTGGTTAAGGGCTATACATTATAAATCCAATTGTTCAGTGTACCTGAAGGCAGGACGTTGTCATCAGCATCAGCATCACTCTCTGTGCTGTCGTCCACCAGGAAGTTGGGGCAGTTCCACGACATGCTCACAATCCCATCGGACTCATGCATCAGGACATGAGCTAACATCCTTCCATGGCAGTCCATCACGATCACCTGACCATCCGCTGTCCCGAACAACACCTGGGGGAGCAGAGTACATCTGACTGTAAGAAGATGCTACCAATATACAGTAGTTGTCCATTATAGTTATATAGTCTTATTCTCTTTAGCAAGATAAATAAATAATGTCACTGCAATGCTTATTTAAAGGTATATTCAAGTAAAGAGACATTTAGGCACATGTGTGCACATGGTTGTGTTTCACAAAATAATGCTGTCCAGGAGATTTTGTAATCTGTAATCTAGTGTGTATATTGAAGCACCGGACACATTAGTATTAGAACCTCTCTCAAATCTCAATCTGAACATGAGAAATTTAGAGTTGAATAACCAGAACATCAAACTAATTTCCATGGCAACACACAGTAGCATCATACATGCCCACTACTGGTAGAATGGTAAGAGCAACATGCCTGTTGGTCATCAGGTGTCCAAATGCCACATGTGATCTGACTCTCAAGGTTGATCTCAGAGGACCAGTGTCTTTGTCCGCTGACTGAGCCCACCAACACGAAGCCGTCCCTGTATGCGATGAGGGCCTGTGTGCCGTCATGGGACCATGTGAAGTCACTAACCTGGGGGAGAAGCAAACCTTCAGGAATGAGCTCTACTGTAGTTGGGTCACATGCAATAGAAATGCACTTGACGTTACATTTATATTTGATATAATGTCTTTCTAGACATTAAGTATTCCAAAGAAAGCTACACTGTTTTTTAAAGCTATGTCTAAAATCCAGCTGTGTTATGTGTGTTTTAATGGCCAGCGTTTCAGTGGTTTTAGCATAAAATGGCGTACCTGAGCTCCTCGGTCATTTACCAGCTCCACAGACCATCGTCCTTCGTATTGAATCCAGACAAAGATCCCTCCCTCCATATCACATGTGGCCAACTTCTGAAAGGGCTCATTCCAACGCACCAAGACAACCTTCCAAAACCCGAACAGTGTATTATTATTATTATTCTATTATTATTATTACTATATTGTTCAGTGTATTACTGTATACTTTACATAAGCAGAGGACCTTCTCCTTACCATATAGTATACAGATAAATGGGAGCTAATGTACATACACACAGTAGTAGTAGTAATATTTTTTATTGGAAATGAATAAAAACCAATTCACTCTACTACATGACCACGTCATGCTATCATGTCTGCACCACACACACATATTATTGAGCAAACCTCGCTGTTATGCCCTCGTAGATTAAAATTGATTCTCTGCGGGGTGTTCCTGTCCCTCCTGCAGTGGCTGGATGTAAACGTCACCCCGACAACCCCTCTGCCATTGCCCATGGCCAGCCAGCCTTCCTCATAGTAACGGCGCCGGCACACTGGCTTGTCTTTCTCACTTTTGGGAACGCGGCCTTTCCATGACAGGCAGAGGATGTTGGAGTCGCTGCACAGGATGGGACCATGCTCTACGGCAGCCAACATCCCTACTGAGTGACCAGGCTGGAAGTCAGAGCAGACCACACATACACACTTCAGGACCCTGTGGGATGGTGCTTCCTCTTAAGTCCTTGCTGTCATTTCTGCCTTAATGCAGCTACAGTGTTTATCAAATTAAAGACATTCTTTTTGTTTGTTTTTTCACACTGAATTTTAAGGCTTTCAATCATATTTTACATTTACATTTTCACACATGAATTTGATAAACTTGCATTTTGAGTTACAATCTGATGAATTGGTAAGGTGCCTCTTTAGCATATAATATGAATATTCTTTATTTACAGTACAGTAGGCTATTCTTCTAGATTTGTTATAGAACCTCAGAAACTCCAGACTCCATTCTGCACCAGCACACTGTTAATGTTTTAAACTCAACTGCAGGTGGCTGCAGGCTATACAATGGTGTTGGTTGTCACAACGTGTCAGAGCGCTTTTAACAGCTAATACATTGATTTGTATTAAAACATACAACATACAATTGTATTCACAAGCCCTAAAGCTTTCTTATCATGTTGAATGTATTGTTCTATAAGCCAGTGCTATAGAATGATCTATACCGGTCTCCTTTAAGCATATGGCTGAAGCAGAAAAGTAGAGAGGAATGGAAGCTACTCAGATATTGGGAGTTTTGTAATGCTGGATTCAACCACAAAGGTAATTCACAAATCGACGAGTGATTCCTTTAGACATTAATAGTATAAATTGTGCATTAAGAATTTCAAAATATAGCCTACCTCATAGTTCATGGACATGTTGAGTCAAAATGTCTTCTCGGAAGGTGTCCATATTTCCATTCAACTGATGCTTTAATGGAGAACAACTGCGATGCGTTGAATAAGAATCTATGGGCAAGCACAGTGCATCATATTGCCGTTCAATATTGCCGTTCAATTAAACTTGATCGAGTCGCTTTGCACAATTAAATGTGTATGACAAGACGTTGTAATGCCTCTTGAGCTGTATATGGCCCATCCCGTCTTCATGGAAAGATGCACAAGTCTGTTTCAACTCAAGGAAGGTTGTTTCAACACCCAAAACGATTGTTGTTCAACAAGTACCCCAAGATGCGTCTCCCTTATTAAATAGCCGCCTTGTCTTTCTATGCATCAACCTTGAAATACACTGTTTCCACAGTCTATGCAACAGCAACACTGCACTGACGATCACAGTCTCCATGGGTACCGAAATTGGCAATTTTTGCCTTAGCCTACGTAAAACACCAAGCTTTATGCCAGAAAGAAAATGATTAGGCAAAAAACATTTTAGGTAGGCAAAAAAAATTCTAAATAATGTAATTATTTAGGCAACCATAAGATCAAAACACAGGCTACACCGGTATTCAAAGTATTGCCTCATTAATTAATAATGGCCTGCGGAGATTTTAGAGATCAATCAAAATATAATGATTTTGCTGTGTAAGTCTTTTTTCTCCTGAGAAATTAAGATCATATAAAAAATATGTTTCTAAGGCGTCTAGCTCGTCGCATGCACCAGATCTGAACAACACTAAATTATGTGACAAAAAAAAACGAGTCGAGTAAGGAAATCAAAAGAATGGTTTGATAGCCTACGATTATGCAATTGCACTTACCTGATAGCGCTATAACACCGTTATTCTGACAGTCAGCGCGCAGTGCAGTCGTGCTGCCAAGCGCTTTCAGCTGGCGCAATGGTTAGATGTGTCTTTAAAACGGTTGCCATGTGCTGCTAGATATAAGGAAAAACGGTTGTGGCTTTTCAAGTCCAAATATTAGTTAACTAATCAGCCCCGAGCTAGACGTGATGTGACCGACAAGAGCATCAGAAAATGAATCGTACAATTATATATAAACCTCACTAGACCAGACAGTTCTATCTATCTAGTCACCCTCTACGATGCTGCTCTATTCCTGCACCTCAGAAGAGGGATTTATGTCAGTGGCAACCTCACAAGGCATACCCTGGTAATACAGCCCCAAGTCTAAAGATGGGCTGGACACAGATTTGACTGATTAATGTATCGATTAGGTTACAAAAAGGAAATCCATTATTATATTTTAGAACAGCTATTTGAATGAACTGTTAACATCATGGTAATATATTAGCCATTTGAAAATAACTAAAATGTAAACCCTTAACAGTAAGTTGTTGTTTGCACAAGGGCACAATAATATAACACCAGTATATCCTACTTTATTGTTATATCACATAATACAATTTGGGACACTGTGTGTATCTTATCTTCATAGTCTGCAGATATACGTAGATCATATAGTAATTACGCTTTGTCCCAGATTCTCTGTAGGTTAGAGAATTGTGTTGCACTGGTTCCTGGCTCATAATCTACCCTCTTCATGCCACATTGTTTAGAATTTACCAACGGGGAGGCTGCACTTTAGACTACACGTGTCACTCAGTACATGCTCAACCTCCATAGAGCAGCAACAAATGCCTTATAAGAAAACAGCATATTATCAGTATGGTACCCTATAATCCCCGCATCTGTTTTCCATTGTCTTAGTCAACCACTTCTGATTTACATAATCAAGTACATGTCTCTTGAAAGGCGTGAATGACGCTGTCGTATGCAGGAGGGGGAGTCTGTGATGGCAAGAATCCTTTGAGACCATTGCCACCCAGCCAAAATGAATGCCTCTTATTTGGCACGAGGGCTTCTGAGTCTAAAGTGCTTGAAGATGCCGTGTCTTGGGGCAGGGAGAGCTGGGCATCACCCCTAGTCTCCAGGCCAGCTCTGCTTCCCTTAGGGCGGAAGGTAGAGGCCTCTATGCTGGGCTTACTTCCCAGAGGCCCCACTGGCTCCAAAGAGGGCTGTCGGTAGACACTGAGGAAGGTGCTCCGGTAGAGACCCAGCTGGCAGTTCATGGGGCCGTTTGTTTGTGAAGCCCTGGGAGGTTTTTTGGAGAGCCTGGTAATCATGGCTGAGGCCCTACGTCTGGATGCCCATGTCAGGAGAATGTAGACTAGTGCACCCAGCACCAGACCCACCAGTATCGACAAGCAAAAAGCTAGAATCATGTTGCCTAGAACACACACACACACACACACACACACGCACGCACGCACGCACGCACGCACACACACAGTAAAGATTCAATTATTTTAATCTTTTGTCATTCTCATTGTTGTTGCTGAGACATTTCTGTTGCATAATGTATTTTGAAATGTAAGGATTAAATAGAGTTTAGAACTCTTTAAGGGACATGTCTTGCAGTTGCCCCCAGTAAAACTAGTTAATTTTTTTAGTTGAGTTTATGCAATTTCCATAACCACCTGGAGCCTTGTTTATGTATAGACAAATACTGCAATGCTTTTTAATGTAATAATAATAATAATAATAATAATAATAATAATAATAATCTTTATTTGTATAGCAGTTTTCATACAGAATTTCAGCTAAAAGTGCTTTGCAGAGAGGGAATACATGTACAATCGTGCTTCCGATAAATAAATTAATAAATACAGAAGAACAACATATGTAAGTAATAAAATGGTTAAAGGAATCAGATCAAAGAAATCTAATATGCAAACAAATGCATAAAATGGTCAAAAGGGATATGATGTAAGATGTAACCCCTTATTTTAAGCTTAAGACTTCATGTGAAGGTAATATAAATATAACGATATAGGATAATATTACCTATAGGCTAATTGAAATATTATCTAGTATTCTACAGTCCAGCTCCATAACAAAATTCTACATTATCAAAAAGTACATTGATTATTAAAAATAAATTGAGAAACACTTACCGAGGTGAAATGATTTTAATATTTCTAAAAAATGATTTGTTTCATTATAAACCATCATGCCACAATAAACCTTAAACTGTTAATCCACACTAGCAGGAGTCCAGAAGAAGGCAAACGTTTCCCAAGACAAGATTTCTTCTCCCTGTAATGTTTGGTATAGAGGAAACATTGATGTCATACTTCCTTCCCTGTTTAACTTTAAAATTAGCAAGCACTGAGCTTATCTGAGAGGCACATGACTCTGGAAAACAAAACTGTTTCCTTTTACATAATTTCCTTGGGATCAATAATTTTTAACAATAGCCTCATTGCTCCAATTCTGAAACTTGTTTGTTTCTTGTGGTTAGATTAAAGTACACTGACCCCATCAGATCCTTTATGATAACTCTATAGGTTAGCAACAAGACTGTGAAGAAGATGGGAACAAAAGACCACCTCCTCTCTCTGACATAAACAATGATGCCATTGTTTCCCAGAGTTGACTGTGTTGGATAAGCAAAATGCTGAAAATATCTGTTAACTGGAGAGTGCGCAGGCTATCAAGTTCTCAGTCTCAATGGGGATTTCCTTCAATTGTTGGTCTGTTCCCACTCTTGACTGCAAAACGTTTAGGATAATAATGTGAAAACCATGCAGAATTTAGTTTTGCAACTGAACTGAATTCAAACAGTTGTTCTATTAATGTTCTATCAATCCATCCTTTAGAAAAGTTTAAAATGTAACAATGTATTAAGATTATTAGAAATCATACATCTTCAATGTATTTATATGTATCTTTAAGGCATGGTTTTTCGCTACATCCTTCACAAAGCCTAGAATGAGACCAGGACATTTCCACTAGGTTGCGCTGTGGTACTGCGTATTGCTGTGAGAACTCAAAGTGCACTTTATAATCAAGGAAGAAGCCAAATTATTATTCCATGAATTCATCAATAAGTAAAAATCCTAATAGACATAATTTTACCTTGGAGAATGCATTCCAATCGAATAATATTACAAATCAATTACAATAGAGGAGAGTTCATGATAATATCTCTTGTGCTAATTTATGCTTAGACCCCTCCTCTTTAGCTGTCCTGCAGCAGCAAGGTGCCGGGGTGCCGGTGCACCACGCCTGCATGCCTCTTGCGCACACGCACACATGCTATGCACCACTAAAACGTTTCCATTAGCAACCAAGTTAACACATCACCACTTCCCTAGTAAAGTCGTCATTTGCTGCACCGCAAGTGGTAAGCCTAAAATGCCACATTTGTTTGACTACACGTATCATAGAATTGCTTCTAGAACGCATTTACCTTTACTTTTATTTGTGCAGCTCTTTTTTTGTAGCCTACTATAGCACTTCCTTGTGTGGGCACTTAGTTAACCCTATATATTTTCATACTATTTGAGTTCTGGTTAAAATCCTATTTTGGTCGTCAACACTTGCCATTTTAATATATATAAATATAGTTTTAGAATGTTGGTCTATTACATTTTGGATTTTGTTTTGCCCAAATTGTAATTTTCGTTTTATAAATCTGTCATTGTAATCTTGCATACTGATAAAAAAAATCACAAAAAAAATTAATAAAATACTTAGACTATAATAAACATTTACTGAATGATGGTATGCATTTATCTTCAGCCTGCTTGACAGCTGGTGTGACCATAGTTCTGTGGGTGTTACCTTCTTTCAAACTCACTAGCATACCTCTCTTGTAGGCCTGGAATGAAAGAAGCAGTGCTATTGGGCAACAAAACTGCTCGTCCCTGCATGAAACCTAAGATTCAATTGGACCCTGTTCTGCAGTGGATTTGAGCAAGGAGGGAGAGAGAGAGAGAGAGAGAGAGAGGGAGGGGCAGGGGGGGGATGCCCCACTCAAGACAGTAGTGAAGATTCACTGCTCTTCACGTCAGTGTCCTGCTGTGTCGTACAGAGACACACCATGGCTTCTCTGAAGCACTTTGGACGTCCGTCTGTGGACATTGCTAACGTGATGCAAAAACTGCAAGGTAAGTGTCATCCATCTGCCCCCATGGTACAGTGACTAGCTTGTGGACAGCACAGCACATGGCAGGATGCAGATGCTATTCTAGAAACACATTACTCTGACCAGTGTTTTGAAACATATATACAGGCCTACTGTATATATTGTAAATGTGTGATATCTGGTCTGGTCTGAGTGCATGGGGACAACCTACTCTGTCTGCATACAGGTATCTCTCCATCTTTCCTGGCACTCAGCGCTACATAACGTCCGATACAGTGACTGGTAAAGCCTAAAGGGACTTTTAGAATCCAATCTGTACTGTGCCCCGCGTTGTAGCCTGCTGCCAGCTAATACTGTTGGAGCTGGACAAAATGTCCACAGTGCCTCGTTTGTTGACGTGTAAATCTTTTCCAAGTTAAAGTACAATAATTCAGTGGATAACTGAGAATTCATTTCAACTCTCAATGTGAAGGCTTGTGACTACCATTTTGTTCAGGACCATAGATAATGTAATTAAGAAGAAATGTGGAGTAATGTCATTTATTACTTATTTATTATTTTTTGAGTGGCGGAGCAGATTTTAAGAATGATATTCAAAACATTCCTAGACTATGGCACTCTTGAAGGTCATCATTTTAACATGATTCAAGGCACCAGTACTTTTGTTGATATTATTGTACTGTTTGCTTTCCTTGCACTAACAGCCTGTTGCAAAGAATCGTACAGTAACACATCACGTTGTGATGAAAGTGAAAAATAATCATGTTTTAGGGGGCACAGACATTAACATAACATGTAAAGGAACACTCATTTGTATCTGGAATGACCTACATTACAGAAATGTTTTTGATTCAGAGAGTGTGTGCCGTTTCATTCCCCTACATCTTTTACAGGCACGCACTGTTCTCTACCCTTCCCCTACAGCCAGCCAAACCTTTGCATACAGTTGACATTCAATCATTGACAATAAGATGTCCCCAAAATTTTGACACGGGATCAAATAAAACACAGTCAATGAGCGTACCTTTAAAATTATTAGTACTTTATTAAATGCATTAGGTTTAAAGCTGCGGTTTGTTTAATATTTTAAGGATGCAAGCTTGGCAGGATAAGAATCGTTTAGTCTGGTCTGGTTCCTGACATGAGATATTGAGTCACAACAATGGAGGTTTCATGAACACACTTAATGTACTGAACAAGGATAAAACCTGACACCCACTTTGCCCTTGATGAAAGCCTAGGTTCATATCATGCTTACAAGGGCGTCAGGCCACAGACAGTGCTCCACAGCACCCAGGCCACACTGGCATCAGTTATTTCTGAATCATTTGCGGATGTGTGTCAGGGGATTTTACATACAGTATTACTTGTTGCCATAGTTACTCTTGTGAAACATTTGTTTGTGGTTTTTGTCCAGTTCCTGAGACATGGCTTCCGGTTCTCTGTAAAATCTGCAGCACATTCATACCTATTATAATCACACAAGGCCATACAGTATATGTACAGTTAACACCTGGCATTTGGCATTCGGCATTCAAACTCTGGTGTGCTTAAAGCACACAGTAACATGAATGAGTTGATAATCTAGCCCAAAATAAATGGCTATTGAAGCTCCTGGCTTGTTTGTGTTTATTTGCACATTGAGTAACTGCTCAGCAATGCGTCTTAGGAAGACACACACACAAACACGTAATTGAAATTAATAGAATAACAATAATAGCTGATTTACTTGTCAGTTCCAGCTACAGCTACAACCACAAGGGGGTGGGGTGGCTAATGATTGAAATCAGCTGATGCATGGTAGTGGTTGGTGGTCCTGAAAACATTCATGTCTTGATAGCTTGATCAATGTCTTGGTGAACTTTCAAATAGAAATGCTTAGGAATGTTAACATTCTTTATTTGAATAATACACAAATGGCATCATTTGTTGTGGAGAAATGTGTTACTGTGTCATGTGCTCTGTGTGTTATATTTGGAAGTCGTTACACCACCATACCATAGAAAGCTTTAAAGGAACTACCCTATATTGTCTTATCTTGTTTGCCATGCGACTATGTCACTAAGAACCAGCCTCTTTGACCAAAACAAATGCTCCTTAGGCCACACACACACACACACACACACACAAAACAAAGAATAGAGAAGCTCAGGTTACAACACATAGAGGGGGTGTTCTCTGCTCAGCATGCAATTACTACACTATATTTTTACATGAAAAATAATAGTTTGCTGCTATATTAATGTTTAAAATAACGTATATCACCTTTAAAAATATACTCCTCAATGTGTGGAAACACCTGTGTGGTTTGAATTGAGTACCATCTAATGATACCATCTGATTGTCCTGCCCTCCTCTATACCCGCTAGCAGGCACAACTGTGTTTCAAAAGAATAGCTGTATTTCTGGGGACCGTATAACACAATAAAGGAATGTAACCTTAACATACTACAGTACAGTATCATTAGGTTAAGACTGTTTTACAAAAAAATTTGCTTTGATATGATTTATTATTTACTGATTATACCACACAGGTCCAATCAAGCCACCAGTGAACACACTGCGCCCTCAGACGCTCTCAAGTTTCATTTGATATCGTTCTTACAGACGCAAGCGTTGCACGCGACACACCTCTCGCTTTCACAATTACTGGTGCCTTGTGTGGCTTGGCCTGTGCATATGTTGGTGATGTGTCTCTGACAGGATGTCAGAGGGGTTTTGTGGTGGCAGCTTGTCATGAGAAATGAAGAAAGCTGTGAAATGTTCAATTAAACAGGCTGGCACGGTTTACATTAAACTGGGCACACGGTTACATGTAAAAGTAAAAACATTTTGTTCACCGGAAGGAACTATTTTACTGCTTAGCGGTGTCAGTGGCGAACCAAACTGTGTGTCAACTGTAACAGGTGCTTCTGTCTCGTAGTGTCAGCAGCAGCTGCCCTGGACTCTTAAGGGTAGACAGTTAACAGACCTGATATGACCTCATGGCCATAGAGCCCTAGAGCCCTATGGTCTGTTTCATTGAGGCTGAATGTTGTTGTTAGGCTAGTTTTTAATATTGATTAACTGATGGAACTATACTAGTGACATCAGCTTGTCCGTAGCAAAGTAGAGCAGTGGGGCAGGATGGTATACTGGTCTGGGTGTTGACCTACCTGTAAGCATCCTTGAGCAAGATGCCTAAATCCCTACCCCCCAACTGCTGCTGGTGGTTGGTCCCACCTTGCATGGCAGCAATCACCATCGGTGTATGCTTTCAACTAAATGGAATCTTGGATCAACACCATAGTGAAAGAACGCTTACAATGCTCCCATGTGACCAACATAGCCAATGAAGCCAAGCACCTACGGTACACAGTATTGCCATAGGTATCATCTGTCCTGAGATGATCCTTAGTACTCATTACTCATGTGAATTGCGGACAGTTAAATGGTTTGATACTGTATTGGTGCTAGAACTATTGTTCTTATCTTGCAGCTCACTGTAGACAAAATGAAATCAATCTGCATGATTTAAGATGATAGAATGATGATTGTAGTCAAGACATCTGGGGAAAGCCCAGGCCTGCTGCATCTTCAATAGGTTCCACATAATCAGTGGGATCAGTATGTTAATATCATGGGGTGGAAGATTAAATAAAAAACTAAATAAACACATTTGTTTTTGCTCCAATATTTCATGAGTTGAAGTAAAACATTTAAGATTTCTTTGGAGACAACGTTATATTTGATTGTTGTTATTATTGTTAGCGATCACTGCACCTTTGCCAAGAGCATCCACCCACTTTACCTGTGCATGTTACTGGCATACAGTATCAAGCAGCTGAGTCAACAGCATGGTTATTGCACAGGTGACTGGTTTCAAAAAGGTCACTCTAAAATGGGCAGTTTTTTTGTTTTGAAGGTAAAATGTTAAATGCAGCAGTGTCCACCAGGAATATCCAATTTCCTTGAGGTTGAAACGTGTTACATACATGTATATGTTGCATGTCTGTTTTGTTTGAAACATGCTGCACGATGCTAAGCTAACCATGCACTATTAATTGCTTACAGTACTGCCTTCATGTCGTATCGGAATTATGAAAAAAAAATGAGTTTCCGACTTGGAAATAGCAAATTAAGTCGTAATTCCGAGTGGGAAATAAGAAAATAATTTTGATACCGAGTTTCCGAGTTGGTGACCTTCAACCTTACCACATGGCAGAAAATAGGACTTAATTAGTTATTCATGAATTTACATACTTGTGACAATGAGTACAGCACATGCATAAAGGAGTAGAGGAGTTTTTGAATTAAATGTAATCTGTTACAATTTTGTCTGACACAATTAAGGCTTGTTTTTAATTCCGTTTTTTTGTTTCAGGTACAAAACACATATCTGAAACATATATGGGAATTGGGAAATAAATCAATACTAATTTCAAACGTGTGCATTACCAAGAATAAGCATTGCGCTTCCATTTCACATAATTCCGACAACAAAGCACTTGAATACGACGTACTCATAATTCCGACCTCACAAGTGGGAAGTAGGAACCTCCAACAAGGATGTGAATACAGCAGTAGTCACAGCCTCTCCCATCCTTTAGCACTACGACACATAAGCAACTCTGTGCTGAACGTTACACCCCTGTATGCTCGACTGACTTTCCGGAAGTGAGGAAGTCGATTTATTGGCAGTTAGCATTCACTCAAGAAGTATGTAATTCCGGTGCACTGCTTTATTTACTAATTTCAGTTGTTAAATGTATTTTAAGCAGTAGTTTACTTATCTAACAGATACACAGAACAATACCTATAAACAGCCAGAGTCATGTTTATAACTTTCTCAACAAATTCCTCTGTATAAGTTTAACGTCCGACTTTCTCATTGAGTTACGTAGTTGGTTGTTGTGCATGCCAATAAAAATACCTCTCCCGTCAAGTAGGCGGCTCTTGACGCAGTTAGCCAGCGCCGTGTCCCAGACTTTATGTAGTAAAGGCTGGCTCTGCGAGACTAACTAACTGACTAACTGACTAACGTCTGAGGCATGTTATCGGAGAAAGCACATATGCATTCGTCTATGGGGTCGTGTTTGGTCTGAACCCTCGTAGCCGAAATGACATGCATTTATGCAACCACTTTATCACTCCCTGATCTCCTCTTCCTCGGTTCAGGACAGTGGACAGCTCCTTATCAGCCTGTTTGTTTTCACACTGGGCTCACTCAAACACAGAACATTCTAGTAGCTAGCTCAAGCTCCAAGCCCACATTTGCATTAGCAAACCCATGATGTTCCAATATTTGTGTTATTGCAAAGTATGCTCCACCATCAGCGTCAAGGTGTGGGCTTTACAAATACGCGCCCCACACTGTTGTTCTCAATGTGCACAGCTGTCAAGCTGAATGTGGTGCTTTCTGTTGCAGTCTGACCTTACAGGAAAGGGAAAAATCTATTATTACCGAAATAACATTTCCAGGCAGGTCCCACCAACTGCGTATAGAGCAGCAGTAATGGCATCACCAGCTGAGTGCTGTTTGAAGAATCTCAGAAAAGCTATATAGAGCACTGGTGTCTTGGAAGAATAAATTGAATGTTTTTGCAGTATGAGCAGCTGTCAAGCCCTAGGCACTCTCACTATGATGCGTTATACTAAGTGGAAGACAAAGATTTGGGGTTTACTTTCCCTACAAATCATCATAGCAGGATGATGGACTGAGTTAGAGCGCAATATCATTGCTGTAGCATATACTGTGAGCACTGGTCAGGGGAGACCATGAGTGTCTGCATGACACTTAACCCAGGCAGAGCAGGTGGTGGATGTCATTCACCAGCTCATTAATAATGAATAGTTACCTCACAAACTGCATGTATTGATAAGTCTACTGATGCTGTACTGGAATAGTTAAAAACCATGGCCAAACCAACTAATAGACCGTAGAGATACTGCAAGTGAAAGTGAATGGGAAACAATTAAAAAAATATTTAGTTTACAGGAATAACATGGATATTTGGGGAAACATGTCTTCATCAACATGAACATGTATCTCTGCAGATAATCTATAAATAATAATAAAATAAAGTGAATTACCCCCCCCCCCTCATTTTATTACACAATGGTCCTTTTGTAATTCCTCACCCAGCAGATAATATGCAGGACCCCCCCAACTCTCCCCCACACCCACCACTTAAATAGGGATAATGCAGCCGAGCGCGTGACATCACCGCCTCCCCGTGTGCTGGTTGGTGGAGCTGCGCTCTTTCCAGCCCCAGACGGTGTGATCACAGATCACAGGCGGCGCCCGTCCACACAAGCATGGCTCCTCGGCACGGGAAAAAAACACAGGAAGCGGAGGAGAGGACGGGCTCGTAAATCACTCCTCTTGGAGGGGCTGCCTGCCACTGCTGTTTCTGCCTGCGCGCGCGCGCGCGTGTGTGTGTGTGTGTGTGTGTGAGGGCAAGGGAGAGCATCGCTAGAGAGGAGAGGGTGGGGGGTGGGATTCATTCCCACAACCCCCCAGCAGATCTGTTGACTTCGCCGTGGAAACCAGGCAGCCAGCTCTGTTATGTTTCTGAGAGGGGGAATAAAAGGGAAAGGGACACTTTGGGCGTCCAGCTTTCCACTGTGGATGTTACCTTCACGCACGCTACGCACACAGACACCCATAAAGGGCAAAGAGACCCAGTCGGACGGAGGGGTGTAGAATGGCTCGCTATAAGGACGTGTCTGTCAAAAAGACCTCTTTAAACCTGGTGACTGGATTCTTTCAGTATCTGCGTGGTAAGTGTGACTTGAATGTGCCTAGCTGAGACTGAGTGCTAGACAGCAGTATAGGTAAAGCCCTGGTATATGAGCCAGATGAACACAGCTGTTTGTGCGTGTGCGTGCGTTCATGTGTGTGCGTGCATGTGCACATGCTGTGCCTCAGTAAGCATCCCCCTCTGCATCAGTGAGGAAGCAGGAGCTCTGCGATGCCTTCGCTGTCCGTTAAGCTTGCTAGCAACGCTCCCAGGTGCACGTGACCACTGACAGTATACTGACGAGTCGATGTTTAAAAATGTCCACCGGGTGCGCAGTGTGCAGCGCCGGCACACACGCTCACGTTGGTAAGAAATATTATGCATGTAACGCCCCGATACATAATGCATGAGGCACCGCATATATTAGCAGCGCCACAATAGAGGCTGGGGGAAACCCAAATGTTGGGCCCAGGCTGTCAGTGAACCCACAGAGGGTCTGCAAGATGCAGATGTCACACATCTCTCTCTCTCTAATCTCTTCATATGACCTCGTTTTTCCACAGCGTCTGTCAGGGGAGCCGACCACGCTAATTGTGGGCTGCCGCGTGTGTGTGTGTGGGTGTGTGCGTTTTAGCATAACACTGACTTCTAGCATGAGTGTTTGCTGGTGGCACATACACCGATCATCCAATAGAGATGGCCGGTGAAACTGCATTACGTTCTGTAGAAAAATATGTCATAAATTATAAAGTATTAAAATAATAAAGTATTAGATGATGTGAAAGTTAAGCATGTTGAGAGTTGCTGTTTCATTGTAAACCATCTGTGATCTTTAGACAGTGGTCATTATAAGGTGTTTGTGTTGCTCTGTTAAAAAACACTGTAGAAATGGAAGATACAGTGTCGTTTTCACTTGGTTGTGTTCAATAGACTGTAAAAACATTCTGTATCTTGTACAAAATCCTGCCCACTGCCGTAAATCTAACACTCCGTACGGCACTTTATATAAATGCTACTGTTGTATGTGTAGTGAATCAGCTGATCCCTACCTGTGTATTAAACACTTATATGCATGTGGGTCTGGCACTACATGATCAGGCTGTGCTCGGTGAATACCGCTGGCGTCTTTACTGGACTGCATAGAGGAGAGTGTGACAACGGTGTACATTCACCACGTACTGACACAGCCCTGTGCCTTCCTCCCTGTGTTTCAGACGAACAAGAGGCGGTGCAGAAGAGAACCTTCACAAAATGGATCAATTCTCATTTGGCCAAGGTAAGTGTTCCATACGTCGGTGCTTACGAAGCGCTTGAACGCAGCCAGCTCATTTGGCGAGCCTTGCGGATCTCAGGAAGCTAAGAAAAGAATACTTTACAAGTGTATCATGGCTGTATTAAAAGCCCATTAAAACGCGCCTGTCTTCCCTCTCAGACGGCAGTCTCTGCTGGCTTGGCCTTTTGTCGTCGGGGACTGTAATTTCATTCAGCTGCCGCTTGTGATGGTAGTCGGAGCTCCTCATTGGTCACCTCATGCATGTCAATATAATGGGCCATGTGACACGCTTTGTTACACAATCATCATGACCACGCTAATGGAGCGCTCAAATATCTGTAGTAGTCATAGCAGGAAATAATTAATTATCATTCAACCGTTACTGTGTACAGTTCCCTTGTTAGGATGACGAACACAACAAGAACTACATACTATATCATCAGCAGTTTATCGTTGTTTATCATTCTGCCTCCACACACGTTTTCATTTTGTGTTGTTTGCTCTGGAGGAGAGGTACGGCACACCACGGCCTGCTGTGTGCCTTTACATCTGACCACATCACCTGCAATAGGAGACCAGCAAATCGCATTAGGATTAGTGTCTTTGACGCTGGGTTGCTTTAACGTTCGTGCGGGGATAAGCGTCTGTACCTGTGGCGCAGAGCGTGTGGGGGCACATGGGTGTACTAAGAAAAGACTTTCCACTGATGCCAATGGGTGTGTGGGTTGCATCCATGTTTGTCTGTCTGCGTGTGTGTGTGTGTGTGCATGCATGTGCATGCGCACGCTGTATTTCGATGTGTGTCACATGGTTGTGTGGGCTGTGTGGGAGTGTGTGTGTGTGTGTGTTTGCATACAGTGCTGGCAGGGCTAGAGCAGCACTGTGCAGATGGAGGCTTCTACAGTAGGGCCCATGTATGTAAATGACAGGAAACATCCACCCTGTTTTACACCTCAGACAGTGATTGTGATCACCGTGTAATATGAATGCACAATACTACACAAATATAGTAAGTACAGTGTTTGACTGGAGAGACATTCTGAATTTGTGCAGGTAACCTTCATTGTGCTCCACTGGCTTTGAGCAGGGCATATTTATGCTTATTCAGAAACTTGTTTGAACAAGCTGGGTGTGTCCGCGTTGCATCTGCATACCAAATGCACTAATAAGGGAAGTCAGGAAAGGACACTCAAAAGATAATTCACTGCAGAAAACTAACTTCTGTTGTCTACAGGGAACATTTAGATTAGGTTCAGGTATAAGAATATGGTGTTACAATATTGATAATATTCAACATTGCCTATAAGTTTGCCTTTATTGTATAACTGTACTGCTTTATTATGTATTTGGCTTTCAACTAAAGTTGATTAGCTCAGCCCTAAAACTTTCCAGCCGTCCATTTCCTATCTCCGGGATATCTTAGAAGCTTTCCAGTGATTTACAATCCATGTTTTGACAGTCTCTCATGTGACCCTCCATTTGTGCTGTGCCAACATTTTCCACAATGGGGCTGATATGAGTTGGTGTGATTGTGCAAAATGCTAACCAACTAACCAAAAGGCTAAGCGCATTAACATTTGTAGTCCTTTGCCAGTAACATGGTTGTCATTACTATGATAAAACAATGTATTATACAGTTACACTGCACTAGTAATATATAAACTATATTCAGTCCTTTGGATGTTTTTTCTAACATTCTGTATAGTTTAAGACAACAGATGTGCTTATCATTTTCTGTGAAGTAACTAATTGTGAAAAACAAATATCATCTTCCTCTATGATTCTATGATCTCTCTGATTGACTAAATTACATTTCCCTTTAGTTTCTGCTCTATATAAATTAGGGAGGCACCGATACTGAGATTGGAAATCAGTCTGATACTGACTTAAATAGTTGGATCGGTGTCGGTGACAATTGGACAGTTGTAACAGTTTTACACATGTAGGTCTACTGTCAAGCATCAGCCATGTCTAGTCCTGTCACGATAACTGTTTTTTGTTGGCCGACTATCCATCCATCCATCCATGTTCATCCGCTTATCCGGAGTCGGGTCGCGGGGGCAGCAGCTTCAGCAAGGGACCCCAAACTTCCCTTTCCCGAGCAA
>JAODTR010000015.1:99984-120092 GCA_025399935.1 Amblyopsis rosae
TTCCCAACTTTTTACCACACGGTTCTAGGGGTTGCCATTGACTTCAATGACAGAATAATAATAATAAGAAAACGTACAATAACAATAAGGGCTTCGCCCCTTCGGGGCTAGGCCCTTAATATTAAGAAAACGTGCAATAACAATAAGGGCTTCGCCCCTTCGGGGCTAGGCCCTTAATAATAAATGAGATCGCCTTCATTGAAACAAATGAGGATGCTTTTGTGCACAGAGCTGGCAGGAGGAGGTTCTGGTGTACCAGGAGGAGATGGAGGGTCTTAGCGTTCTAGCCCAACAAGTTCTGGACGAGACCCACGTCAGCAGCCAGATCAGCAGCAGAGCCACTCAGATCACAGCGCGCTTCCACGCCTTGCTGCTACACCTCCGGGTAACGCACAGCAGACAGACAGACAGACAGCAGGCAGACAGGCAGCGTAGAGACGCACTAGCCTGCTGCTGTTGATCTGTAGTTCATCAGGTTCCCTTCATGTCTTCTCTTCTGCAGGAAACGATCAAGCAGCTACAGGAGGAGGTGTGCTACATAGAGGAGGCCCAGGGTGTCCTGGGCACGTTCTCTGATTGGCTGAGCACAGCACAGAACAACTTTAGCACCGTGGCTATCAGCATCGACGTAGTGGACCGCGTCGCCCTGGAGAGGAAAATGAAGAAACTAGAGGTACTGTAGGCCTCTTAGCAGCCAGTAGAACTGCTCCTGCTTAGCAAGCTAACAGGTCCAGAAAGGAAAAGCACCCTCACCGTGTATTTGCCCCTCCAGTAAGGTTCCCCTGTGAGGGCTGTGGTTGGCCATGTTTGCAGCAAATATCTGGTTTGGGCTTTGACTTCCATCTGTCATTTGTCATCTGTCAATATAACTTTTTGACTACATTGCAAAAATATAATAATATAATATAAGTGCAAAAAATATTATTTATTTGGCTGCCCATGCAGTTTTTTCTTGCCCGGGGGAAGGAGCAGGTTAAGGGGTGTTGTTTGTTTCCATGTGAAATGTGGGCTTGTACAGGTAATGTGATTGAGGGCTATATAGATTAACTTGACTGGGCTGTGAAATAAGCATATTGCTCAGTATAGCTTAAATGGGGGCGCTTGTCCTCTCAGGGTCTCCAGGCCGACCTGGAGCAGGGCCACACCTTCCTGAGGAGCATGAAGGAGAAGACAGTGCGTGCCATGGCATATCTGGAGGAGGCCGAGGCAGAGCAGCTCAAGGAGGAGGTGGACGCTCGCCGTGCCCACCTGGAGGGCTTGACCGCAGCCCTGCGGGCGGAGCACAGCTGCCTGGAGAAGTGCATCTCCCTTTCCAAAGACTTCCTGGACAAATACAAGGCGCAGGCCCAGTGGGTTCAAGAGACGAAGACTCTGCTGGCCTCAGCTGTAGAACCCAAAGCCGAACTGTACCAGAAGAAGGCTCAGCTTGCCAAGTACAAGGTAAAGGCGGTTACATTGTGACTGTGTGCTCAGTTAGCATTACACACACACAACGTAACGGTTCCACTGGCCTCTCCTGCCCTAATTCCACAGACCATCCATCAGACAGTGCTGTCTCACGAGTCAGCAGTGAGATCTGTCATTGAGAAAGGAGAGGCCCTGCTCACCACGGTCCAAGACCCCACCATTAAGGACAACATGCTGAGGCTGCAGGCAGACTACCAGGAGCTCTGCGCGGCAGCTAAGGTACGCATCCGCCTCGGCAGCACGGCCCATCTTGGCACGCACGGCGATCTGGTGAGGTGGTGACACTGCCGTGCTTCAGTCCCAGGTGCAGAGCCTGGTGGAGTGTGTCAGGGAGCATGAGGACTACAACAGTGAGCTGCAGGAGGCGGAGAAGTGGCTGCTGCAGATGTCCGGCAGGGTGGTCACCTCCGACTCCATGCAAACCAGCAGTATGGAGACGGCGACCCAGCAACTGGCCCGGCACAAGGTGACCAGAGACACACACAGTCAACATGATTCACAGGCACTTCTGAAAAGTACCTGTGTTTGATTCTGAATTAAAATATTTAGCTGTTTTTGTGCTTGGTTGAGTGCCTTAACTACTGTAGAAAATGTCAAAAACCAGCATAAAAAATGTAATGGTGAGAGAATGTGAAGCATTATAGTTTTTAAACATATGACTCAACCTGGTTTAGAATACATATTCACTAACTAACACTGTTGAATATTCATAGGCAATAATGGAGGAAATTGCCAGCTTTGAGGAGCGCCTCGCTAACCTAAAGCAGAAGGGAGAAGACCTTGTTTCCAGCTGCACAGACCAAGTCCAGGCTAAGATCAGCAAGCAGGTGCAGGCACAGCAGCAGGGGACCAGAGACAGCTACACTGCCATCTGCAGCACTGCCCAGCGAGTATGTAGTGCCAAGGTTCTGCCGAACACACAGAACGCTTGTTTATTCCTTACCCAGGGTTTACCACGGGGTGTAATACAGGCGTGCAGTTGTGTGCCATGTGCAGTTATGCACAGCCAGTGAATGCACCACCCTTCTGGACATCTATCAATTCTAATACACAACATACACATTAGATACAATTACCATATATTTGGACAATAAATCACACTTTTTGCCGGAGTGCGTAGCAGCCAATATGAGCAATGTCGCGAACTGACTGACTGATCGACCTTGTTAAAAAGCACATGTGCTTCATTCTAGACAGTAGGTGGCGGTAATGCACCATGTAGACCAGGGGTAGGGAACCCAGGTCCTGGAGAGCCGCAGCCCTGCATGTTTTAGCTCGGCATGATTTAACTGAATGGGTCGTTATCAGGCTTCTAACACACACACTTCTAACTTTGTTCATTAGAATCAGGTGTGTTGGAGCAGGGAAACATCTAAAACATGCAGGGCTGCGGCTCTCCAGGACCAGGGTTCCCTACCCCTGATGTAGACAGTAGGTGGCGGTAATGCACCGTGTAGACAGTAGGTGGCGGTAACGCACCATGTAGACAGTAGGTGGCGGTAACGCACCATGTAGAGAGTAGGTGGCGGTAATGCGCCATGTAGACAGTAGGTGGTGGTAATGCACCATGTAGACAGTAAGTGGCGGTAATGCACCAATAACGTTGGAGCCAATCTTCTGTGGAGTTTCACTTAGGAACCTTGCTAAACTATGCTAAACTATGTAAACTATGTATGCTGGTGGCTCATGCCCACGGCTGTCTGAACTAGGCATTTAGAGCTTTTACTTATTTTAGTTGTCCTACAACATCAATATGTATTTTGTCTTCTGTGCTCAAGAGATGACACTCATGACAATTGAAAACTGGCTACAATATCACTGAAAAAGAATATGCAACTAATAGACTGACGCGTATATAAATGCGACTTGTAGACCAAAGCGACTTATTTTTATGTTTTTATCCTGCGAATAATACTCCTGTGCGTTTTATAGTCCAGGAAATACGGTGTATTAATCTATTCCTGACAGTAAAACTCTCTAGAATGCCTCTAGGCCATGGCCACCACTCAAACATGATTTTCCTGCGTGAGACTAAGCGTGGGCATGGCCTTACCTTGCAACAGGTGTACCAGAGTCTGGACCGAGAGCTGCAGAAACACGTAAGCCACCAGGACACGCTGCAACAGTGCCAGACGTGGTTGTCCGCCGTGAAGGAGGAGCTTATGTTGCATGACCAGTCCCCCTCCGGTCTACAGGAGGCACTCAAACAGGTACTGACTGGCGCGCAGTGACGTGCGTTGCCACGGCGATGTTGAACTTGGACCGACCGGATCCCGTGCTGTTGTGTGTCCAGGTGAAACACTGCCGGGCCCTCCAGGAGCAGGCTAGTACGTACCTGGACCTAGTGTGTTCTGTATGCGACCTGTCTGACGACACCGTCAGGGTGACTGCAGCAGATGTACAGCAGGTCAAGCTGACGGTCAGTCACTCCTGTTCATCCCTCCTTGTTTTAACATTAGGAACAGCGCCATCTATAGCTCTGGCTACTGCATTGTATGCGGTCTGATTGGCTCATATTTGTGCTATTAGTGTATGGCATATTACACCAGGTGATCCCGGGCCTCTGGGTGACTCCACGTCACATACAGCACACACAGAGCAATAACTGGGGGGGGGTTTGGGGGCTGGGGGGGCTCCCGGTGGTCAGGTGTCTCCTTGCATGGCTGACATCGGCTGTATGAATGTGTGTGTGAGTGGGTGAATGTGAGGCAAATAATGTAAATGCTATTTACCATAACTGCCATGGACAGACCGTATACAACATGTTTGCCATAATTCAGAAGTGCAATAAACCATAGTAGCTGTGTCACACTGCCCAACATGCAGTACATTTGCTTCCACAGATAGAGGAGAGGATGTCCATCGCCCAGGATCTGTCTGAGGGCTGGAGGGAGATCAAGGAGCAGAAGCAGGAGTTGTGCAGCCTCTTCCAGGACATGGAGCAGCAGATCGTGAGCTTCTCCAGGAGGCCTGCCGAGCTGGAGACCAAGATAGCACAGAACATGCTGTCACAGGCCAAGGTGGGTTCAGCACACAAATAGAGAGCGCACCATTATGTTCATCTTATGTTTAATAGAACAGTGGTTCATTGTTATCTCTGTATTATATCTATCGTTGGAAAAAAACCAGATCACTTTTAATTCATTTTATTTTATTAAGATGGCTACCAGGCGTATCGGGCGCGTATCCTGCGTTACGGAGTGTAGTTTGTGCGCGTCCTCAAAAATTAACGCTACGTGTACACATGATGCAATACAGAATATGAACGTGGGGGCAGAATATCAGGATCGGACAGCAGTTTCTAAACAAAGAAACATGGCGGGAAGTTTCAAAGAGAAGTTAGTAGAGCTAGTTTTTAATGACCTCTATATGATGTCCACATGCCGCTCCACATGTTGACATGTTTGTAATTATTGGTTATTATTATGGAAATTTGAAGGTAGTCAAGGAAAATATTCTGGTTTCAGCCAGGGATGATTCGGCTCTGATCTGCCCCCTACTGGATACATTTTAAATCCTCCAAGCACACACAAGGTACGCAGGCAAGGATATGAACAATTCCTTTCGCGACGCAGCCGCTTGTCTTCGTGTACACGTTGCACAAAAGCAAGTATATCGGGGCCTTAAGAAAACCATAGTGCAACTTTGAAAACACTCTAAATAACGTCATGCTCAAACTATGTCGTATGTATTTAGTTATCTCTCTTTGGCTGTGTGTTAAGAGGCTGTGCTCACTGTTCAGCCTCACTAAGCCTAATGGCACCAGAGTCCTCTCCCCAGGAGTTCAGCCAGCAGCTGCAGTCCAAGCAGGGCATGCTGACTAAGATGACGGAGAGCGTGGGCAGGCGGACCAGAGGCCAGGACTCCCCGGAGCACGCGGAGCTGGACCGCCTCAGCCACGCCTGGCTAGAGCTCTGTCACCATGCTGACAAGCTTCAGGGCCAGAGGGAAGGGGACCTGGACAGGGCCCTGGAGTACCACCGGTGCATCGCCGCAATGGAGGCCCTGTTTGAGCAGGTGTCCAAGGAGTGGGACAATCTGGCCAGGTGCAGGTTTAGGTTTTATTAATGTTCTATGAATTGCATTTCAAATTGTACTCTTCACTATGAGATGGCATTCACCTGACTATATGATGATATTTCACACTGTAGCAGCTTATTTGGAGTTGGCGTTGTAGTTTATATATGCTTATGCTGCAGGACGGATGCTGAAAGTTCATCTGAGCACTTGGAGGCGCTGAAGAAACTTTCCCTAGCTCTAGAAGACCAGAAGGGAACACTCGAGGACCTGAAGGAGCAGAGGCAAAAGGTCATCCAGCACTTGAACTTGGACGACAAGGAGCTGGTGAAGGAGCAGATCAGCCACTTCGAGCAGCGCTGGGCCCAGCTGCAGAACCTGATCGAGCGGAAGATCCAGGACTCCGTGGTGACCCTGGAGGACATGACCCAGGTAGAGGCCCGTCTGAGGGAGGCCCGCGACTGGGCCGAGGAGCAGCAGCCCGCGCTGTCCGAGGCCATGAAGATGAGCCCGCCTCCGGAGCTGGCCCAGAGCTTCCTGTTCGACCACCTGAGCATCTGCAGCGAGCTGGAGGCCAAACAGCTGCTGCTGGCCCAGGCCATGAACGACGCGGACAGAGTGCTGGCCCACCTGGGCCTCAGCGAGCGGCAGCACCTGCAGACGCTCATAGCCCACACCCAGGCCGAGGTGGAGTCCCTCAGCGTCAAGGTGAGCCAGCGCAGGAAGCACCTGAGCAAGGCCTTCACGGAGAGGACCCATTTCCTCATGGCGGTGGGCCAGTCCATCACGTGGGTGCAGCAGAATGAGAAGAAGGCCCAGGCCGAGGAGTACATCGCCCTGCTGCCCGACGACCTGGCCAAGCAGGTGAGGACGTGCAGGAACATCCAGAGCAGTCTGAAGGCCTACCAGAGTGAGCTGGCCTCCTTGTGGGCACAGGGCCGGGACCTGATGAGGGACGCCAGCGAGGACGAGAAGAACGAGATCCTCACCAAGCTGCAGGAGCTGCAGAGCATCTTCGAGAAGACGCTGCACAGATGTGGCCAGCGTCTACAAGAGCTGGAGAAGGTGCTGGTGTCCAGAAAGTACTTCAAGACGGACCTGGAGAAAACCTGCCAGTGGGTGAAACAAGCGGACATCATCACCTTCCCCGAGATCAACCTCATGAACGCAGATGCAGAGCTTGAAGCGCAGCTGCTGAAATACCAGCTGATCATCGAGCAGGCGGTGGAATACGAGAGCCTGCTCCTCATCGTGCAGAGGGCCGGCCAGGAGATCCTGCCCACGCTGAACGAAGTGGACCACTGCTACCTGGACGAGAAGCTGAACACCCTGCCTCAGCAGTACAACAGCGTTTTAGCTCTAGCCAAAGAGAAACAGGACAAGATCCAGCAGGCCATCCTGGCCAGGAAGGAGTACGCCTCCTTCATAGATATCACCCACAGGGCCCTGAAGGAGCTGGAGGAGCAGTTCAACAGCCTCGGCGCGCAGCCCGTCGGCCTGCGCACGGAAGAGGTGGTCACCCTGCAGGGCGACTACAAGGCCATCCAGGCTGACCTGGGCCACCTGGGACTGGCTGTGAGCGAGCTGAACCAGAAGAAAGAGGGCTTCCGCAGCACCGGTCAGCCGTGGCGGCCCGAGGAGATGACCCAGCTCGTGAGCCTGTACAACGGCCTAAAGCGGCTGACTGAGCAGAAGGTGGAACACCTGGACGACACGCTGGAGTCCTTCGAGGACCACAAGGCCATGGCTATGCAGGTGGATTCCGAGCTGAGGGCCACCAAGGAGCAACTTGTCAAGGTGAACGCCGAGACCCAGTCGGCCGAGGAGCGCCTGAAGAACTACCACGCCCTGGCCGGGAGCCTGCAGAGCGCCAACTCCCACCTGTCCCGTCTGATGGAGCAGATGGACATGCTGGCCCCGCACGTGGACCCCACGGCCCAGGATGCCTCCAAGGGCCAGGTTGTGATGTGGCAGGAGGAGCTGCGCTCGCTGCAGGCCGCCGTGGGCGAGCTGATCGAGGAGTGCGAGGACCGCTTCGTCCAGAGCAAGGACTTCGAGACAGAGATGCGGCGCACGCTGGACTGGCTGCAGAATGTCAGGGACGAGCTGAGCTGCGCCGTCATCGTGGACGTGAGGGTGGAGAAGGTGCAGGAGGAGATCCGCAAGCAGCAGATCATGCAGGAGGAGGTGCAGTCCCGCCTGAGGATCGTGGCCGCCCTCAGCAGCAGGGAGAAGCAGAAGTACATCAGCGCCAACGAGCTGGTCCCGGCCCATGTGGACACTAGCCTGGAAGAGATGGCCAAGCTGCAGGCCGATGTTCAACGAGCACTGAGCTCCAAGCAGGTACAACATAATGCTAATACTCATAGCAATCACTCATAGTAATAGTCATTTAGAATGATGCTAGCTTGTATTCCGGCTATTAAAATAGCCAGGTTATTAGACTATTGCTGAGATTACAGTCTGGAAACCCTGTTGGCTTTAGTGTTTCCACAGCCACCCTTCTGGTGGACCAATCAGGGTGGGGCAGTGAGATGACGTTGAAGTCAAGGGTGTTTCTAAATGGTGGTAGATGAACAGCTGTAGCAACACTGACTGGTTACACACTGGTCTAATGGTTCAGAGGTCTATGCCCAGTAGGAGGCAACAACTTCACAATGGGGCGTGGCCAGACCCTATTCACCAAGTGAATTGTGGGTCTGGTTACACCAGGCTAATTATCCACATTACTGTATACACACTTTTTAGCTACTAATTGTGATGCAGGTCAATTTATTTAGGAATATACTAGTGATGCCCCAAGCCGCTGTCAAAGATCATAATATGTGGATAGAGTTTATTTCTTTAATTGATTGTTATTTATATTAGCCTCATTAAACTCCATTCAATGTATCTACTGTTCTGCTTAGGTTTGCACGCGGATAAAACCACAGAGATGCCCTCAGCAGGACCAATCCCATTGATTAGTCTTGCTAAGTGCCTTTCTGTGGTTTTAACGCGTCCCACATACAGTAGAATCTCATCAGTGAGTGCCTGGTAGTATAAAAGGCATTAGACACCGTACTTCTCCTCCCAGATCAAGCTGGAGGAAGCTCGTGCTGTGCCAGAAGTATGTATGTGCGCTGACACCATACTGCTCCTCCCAGATCACGCTGGAGGAAGCTCTGGTGCTGTGCCAGAAGTACCACTTCAGGATGCAGTCGGCCTGCGAGTGGCTGGAGGACGCCGTGTCCTTCCTGCAGCAGGCCAGCCTCGGCGTGGACGTGGAGAACCACGAGGAGTGCGTGCGGCAGCAGGAGGACATCGTGGCCACGGAGCAGGAGTTCCTCCTGCACCTGGAGGAGCTGCAGGCCCTGCCGCCGCAGCTGGAGCGCCTGGTGAACCCCGCGGCCCGGGAGCAGCTCTGGCTCAGTGTGGAGTCGGCTCAGCAGAGGGGGGTGGAGGTGCGGGACCAGCTGCGGTGTCACCAGGACGTCCTGCACAGGTAGCATGTATCCCATAACGGTTGTGTATTTTGGGATGAAACAGCGTATCGTTTGGTATATAGACAAAGGTGCTGAGGAAATTGAGCGATCGCTATAGCTACCGTAGCTAAGCAGTGTGTGTGTGCCGTGTTCTCACGTGCGGTGGTATCTTGACTCCAGCTGCGTGGCTCAGTGGAAGACGTACCAGGAGGCCAGGCAGACGGTCATTGAGCTGATGAACGAGGCGGAGAAGAAGCTGACGGAGTTCTCCACGGCGAAGGCGGCCACCAGCCAGGAGGCAGAGGAGAAGCTGCGTAGTCACAGGGTACGGATGCCTCCACTGTATGTATGACGATGCATGCAGAATGATGCATGCCACAGCAGAGGGTGTTCAGGAACACTACACTCTCTCTACGTGTGTGGTCATGGATTGGTAGGACCAGATATGGAACACCTGCTTGCTTCTGATTGGTTCAAATCAAACACGGATGTACTCTTGCAAACCTTCTATGACACTACTACCAAATCTCAAAAAGCACGTACAGCACATATAATTGTATTTCTCATATGTGGTGATTGACATGTCTACTATGTCCACACAAGTATCCATGCCCTCCGCTGTGTGAATGGGTGAATGTGAAGCAATCATGAACAGCACTTTGAGTGGCCAGAAAGTTAAAAAAGGCTACATGAAGAATACATGAAGACTACATAAATGCTACATAAAAAAATACATAAATGCTACATAAAGAATACACAAAGGCTACATGAAGGCTACATAAAGGTACATTAAGTAAACATGTATGCTACATAAAGGCTACATACAGTAAAGGCTACATGAAGGCTACATACAGTAAAGGCTACATGCAGGCTACATGCAGGCTACATACAGTAAAGGCTACATGCAGGCTACATGAAGGCTACATGCAGGCTACATACAGTAAAGGCTACATACAGTAAAGGCTACATGCAGGCTACATGCATGCTACATGAAGGCTACATAAATGCTACATAAAGGCTACATACAGTAAAGGCTACATGCAGGCTACATGCAGGATACATAAAGGCTACATACAGTAAAGGCTACATGAAGGCTACATGCAGGCTACATGAAGGCTACATACAGTAAAGGCTACATGCAGGCTACATGCAGGCTACATGAAGGCTACATACAGTAAAGGCTACATGCAGGCTACATGCAGGCTGCATAAAGGCTACATACAGTAAAGACTACATGCAGGCTACATGCAGGCTACATGAAGGCTACATTGCATTATTAGTTAGCATGTCTCCCGTCGCTCCCCCAGGCCCTGGTGTCCCTGGTGAACGGCTTCCAGGAGAAGCTGAACGGCCTGGAGGAGCAGGCTGCCCAGCTGGAGTTGGTGGGCAGCGACGCCAGCAAGGCCACCATCAGCCGCTCCATGACCACCGTGTGGCAGCGGTGGACACGGCTGCGCGCCGTTGCCCGCGGCCACGAGAGGGTGCTGGAGGACACCGCCCAGGAGTGGAGGACCTTCAGGGAGAAGGTAGTGTACACACACACACACACCCTGGTGATATTGCATGTGACGCTGTTTGCTGCAGGCCTGTTCATTAGCATTGTTAGATATTCACATACCTGAGAAGCCCCTGCCTGAACTAAGCCATTCCACCAATGATAACATCTTCTAATCAATAGCTTATAAGTGCTGAGAGTGGCTTGACTGACTGTGTGTGTGCGCGTGGTGCAGATGGCCAAGCTGAGAGCGGTGTCTGAGGATCTGCGGGGCCGCGTGGCCGACAGCGCGGTGGAGAAGGCCTCCAAGGCCACCCTGCGTTCCCTGCTGGACCAGCATGACCTGCTGAGCCAGGACCTGGAGAGAGAGCTGTCTGCCCTGGCCCTGCTGCGCCAGTACGCCCTCACCCTACTGCACGACGTGGAGGTGCCCTCGCCCACCGCCGAGCAGGACGAGCTGCCCAGCCTCAAGGAGATCAGGGGGGTGCAGGACCAGCTGGAGGGGTAGGGAGAGACGTCCTGGCTGTGGCTTGGTGTTCCATTGCTCTGACTCTGATGGGTTTGAAGTGGCCTCGCACAGGGTTCGCACTGGTCAAGGATTTCCTGGAATATCATGGGATTTTTAAATGTCTATTCCAGGCTTGGAAAGGGAAGGGAATTTTTTTTTTTGGGGGGGGTTAATCGTCGAATATCGGGGAATTTTATTTGTTGACACTAAATAGGAGAGAAGAGTAAAGCATGCCTATTTTGTTTGAATAATATTAAGTTAGAAAAGTTGATCTACAGGAGGGTGAAATTGAAATTTAAACCGATAGAGAACCTAACTGCATTATATTTTGTCACCTGGTGCTTGGATTTAGATTTTCTTCCACCATAAAATTATGGAGATAAGGCACGCAGTGGTAAAGTGGTGCTGTACAATTTACCAGAATGGGTTAAAATGAAGCGTTTGGTGTTCAATATGCCCTGGGGAAGGACCCTAGACCCCCCACACGAGTTTCCCCTCCTCCCCTTACAAACACATTTAACCACTAGTCTGAATATTAGTGGTACAGTACCTTTGCAAAGTATCACACAAGTATCACATTCACTTTCAGTTTGTTTATCGTTGCTATATTGTATAGCCATTAGTTGGGAAACTAAATGACACGAGTCTGGCTGTGTGTTTAAATAAGTATGGCTACTGCTTGAAAGAAACAGAAAGTAATCACTACATAGCGCCATATCAGAATTACACAGTGTGACAATGCTAAGCACCAATGATGACGTATTGCCCTATGAGGTATCATGTGGCTCCATGTTGTTCTGCAGCCTGCTGACTCAGTCCAGGACCAAGCGGGCTCAGGCAGGACAGGAGCTGAGGGACAGAGAGGAGGTGGAGAAAGACCTGAGCGTTGTGAAGGCCTGGATCCAGGAGACCAGGGAGCTGCTTCTCAACCCCACCCCAGATATCGATGCTCTTCTGCAGGAGCTTGAGGTAGGGTCACAAATGCTGCGCTGGAGTCTTCAGGAAGAATGCACCACTGTTCACACCTGTGTGTGTGTGTGTGTGTTGTCATGATGGTGTTAATTCTTCAGTCAGAATCCACAATGGATATACTCTATGTGTTTGTTGATATAATGGTGTGCGACTGCATACTTTCCCAGGTTGTACATAGCGATGTAATCACGTATCGTCAACATGTGGACAAGATAGCCGAGCAGCAACAGAGCAAATACCTGGACCTCTACACCATTCTGCCTTCTGAAATCTCCATGCAGTTGGCTGAGGTCTCACTTGCACTGGGCGCCATCGAAGACCAGGTGGGCAAAGCGTACTTTATGTACGAGCCACATTCATCATTGTTACCATGGTCACCAACACGTGTATGTGTCAACATTACAGGTTCTGTCCAAAGAGAGGGAGATTCAGAAAACCAGAGACATAAAGGAGGACTTTAGCTCTAGAATACACGATGCTTCTGAGAAACTTAAAGCCATCTCTGCTAAATTCAAGGAGAAATCCCCAGACGTTGATCATGCCAAAGAGGAGGTCAAGGTGGGTTTGGTTTTCATAGTAACAGGACCTGTCGCTGGGATGCTCCCAACCAAACCACTACTCTGATCTATTTCATCTATCCCATCTTCATCAGAGCCTGGCCGAAGACCTGGACAGCTGTGGTCACACTCTCTCAGAGCTAGATGGCGCTGTTCAAGAGTTCGGTCGAAGAAACCCACTTTTGGCTAAACAGCTGAGTGAGGCCATCGGCAAGCTATCAGAAATCCACCACCACACCACCCGGCTAGCAGACTGTCGAAACAACTGGCTTAAGAAGGTTAGCGGTTGCATGTTACATTTGATCTACTGTATCCTCTGTACTGAAACAGACGCACAAACTAGAATTCCCCCCAGTAGCATCTAAAATAGTCTGTGTTCCATATGAAGCCTATGTTATACAGTATCTGTTCTACTCTCACCTCTGCAGGCCGTGTGCTATCTAGACGAGTATAATGAGATGCTGGACTTCATTGTGAGGTGGGCAGAGAAAGCCAAAAGCTTAGTAAGGGCCAACATCATCTGGAACTCCTCTGTCCATCTCCAGGAGCAGATACGGATGTACCAGGTGGGCTGGAGAGCCTCATATGAAACCTTAAACCAAGGGTCGCTCTGATGTCCAAATAAAACGGTAGCAACAGCACCTGTGCAGGTTACCCACGGGTTAGCGCAATTACATTCAGTAGTCTGAGAGGCTCAAACTAGTGGCATTTACTAGTTTGTGTTTTTTATTTTTATTTTTTATTATTATTTATACATATGTGCAATATGGCGAAGAAAGAATTACAAGTGATTAACCACTTAATTTTGTAGTTCAAAAGTTGACATGGTTTTAACCTGTCCGTACAGGATTCATTTTAGTTTTGGGGTTATTTTGCATTAAAAGAAAACACTGTAAGTGTATAGCACGGTCAGTCATTTTGTTCTGTGCCGTCTTTTGCTCAGGCTGTCCTACGTGAGTCCCGGGAGCTTCAGGGTGACCTGGAGTCCATGGAGGAGAAGGTGGAGCTCCTGTCGGAGGTGCTGCAGGTGGAGGCTCTGAGCCAGCAGGTGTGTGAAGTGAGCCGTCACACCGAGGAGCTCCAGCAAAACATCAAGACCCGGCTGGAGAGTCTGCAGGATGCTAACAAGGCAGGGACACGTGTACTATTGATTCCATAGCCCCCATGTTAAACATCTTAATTTATATCAAATAAACTCTGTGTTATTTATTAATTGCATCATTCACTGTACAGTATATGTATGATTACCGTACCGTAAGTAGATGATTCGTATACAACTGACCGTGATATGACTGGTGTTTGTAGAGTATGGAGGCCCTGGAGTGTGAAGTGAAGGCCCTGCATGCTGCTCTGGAGCAGGTCCAAGCCACTCTGACCTCACCAGAGCTGGCCCGGCAGAGTCTCAAAGAGCAGCTGGCCCAGAGACAGGTAGTCACAGCACAGCTCCTTCACAGTAGCTACAGTACTAGTCTGTATCTTCACCGGCCTCATAGGGACCTAAAGGCACACCCTTCTATTGTTTTGGAGAGCTTCAGCTGTGGGATGGGGTAATACCTATTTCACCCACTAGGGTAATGCTGCCAAGCAGTAAAAGCAGGCACGCACATTCAGGATATGCAGGTAATGCACTGCATTACCAGGCATATATAGGGATTTGGAAAGAAATCAAAATGTTATTTTATGCCCAAAAAAAATATTTCTGCTGGGATTATTCATCTGTCAGATGTAATATACTTTAAATTACTCAAAAAGTATTTAAAAATGTAGATGTATTCCGTAGCCTACTGCCTTCTGCAGAGGTTGCTCTGGCATTTCCTCGTATTTGTTTCTTCAGCATGGTGATGTAGGTCATAAACATAGTTTCTATTGGCTCAATCGCCTCACCATTCTCTAAAGTTCTGCTCGGCTCTTTTCAGCGAAAATAATCATTGCCTACCCTGGCCGAGTCTGCAGCATTCACAAACCATTTCAAAATGTTTAAAGAAACTGCTTGCCCGGATAGAGACATCACCGCACGTCACCGAGTTAAAGACACACCCAATGTGCGCTGTAGGAAACCAGCTGTGCTTCTCTCCTGTGCAGCGCCTGCTAGCGGACATGGAGAGCTTCAAGCCCCAGGTGCAGGCAGTGCAGCTGTGTCAGAGCGCCCTGCGGCTCCCAGAGGAGGTGATGCCCAACCTGGCCATCTGCCGCACTGCCCTGCGTCTGCAGCGGGAAGCCAGCCAGCTGCAGCACGTGGCCATCCAGCAGTGCAACATCCTACAGGTGCAGATGGGGGCGCTGTTGCAACAACAACAACAACAACGACACAGCAGTCGTGGGGTTTCAATCAAACGCTAACAAACTATCTTCTTAATCATGACTGTTTTCCCAGGAGGCCGTGGTGCAATATGAGCAGTACGAACAGGAAGTGAGAGACCTCCAAGGTCTCATAGAGGAAGCCCATCGGGTCATTCAGGACCGGCCCATTCCCTCCAGCAACATTCAGGAGCTGCAAGCCCAGATTCTTCACCATGAGGTACACCACCATTCATATAGAATACTATGCCTGTACTGTATTTGAGGTGACCTTTACTGCCACAGGTAATGAAGATATGGGGAAAATATTCCTTAGTGTACCTTGACACAATGCACCGTACACACATAGTTGTAGCAGTCGTCTAAATCTGACAGAACACTGTTTATTTTGTAGGAGCTAGCCCAGAAGATCAAGGGCTACCAGGAGCAGATTGCCTCGCTGAATTCCAAGTGTAAGATGCTGGCCATGAAAGCCAAGCATGCCACCATGCTTCTGACCGTCACCGACGTTGAAGGGATCCCAGAGGGACTAGATGAGCTGGACGGGGAGAAATCCATGAAACCCTCCACCTCCGCTATTGTTGTAAGAGAACAGAAATATGACGGGTCGCGGAAACTGTCTGCTAAGTAAGATTGACTCTCATGAACCCAATCACACGGCCACACCCCGTCAGCGCTGATTGGTCTGCTGCTCGCAGGCTTCATGAGAGAATCGAATTCACAGCCGACAGTCCCACATAGACGAAGAGAGGTCTTATCATCTTCTCTTGATGCTTATTAGAGCAATTTTGCATGTTTTCATTCTTTAGCACTATCAAACCTTATTGCTTGCTTGTCGTGTGGTTCTATCAGATCATGTGTATTGGAGTGTATTGTGGCAGCTCACTGAAATACACAAATACATTTGATTTGGTTTGACTCCTTTCCCCTACCTGATTACTTCGTGTGAATATCTTGTGCTGTGTGTGTGTGTGTGTGTGTCAGATGACTGCCGGTCGCTGTCACACCCTCCTGTCCCCCGTCACTGAGGAGTCTGGGGAGGAGGGCACTAACAGTGAGCTCTCCTCACCACCGATCTGTCGCTCCCCCTCTCCCATAACACACACTGAGCCTTCTGTTAGCAAGGTATTCACTTAGCTCACCTGTGGTCTTCTTCTGTGCTGAACAAGTTGTTGTTGAGGTGGCATGTTTAGTCTAGTGTAGCCAGACTTATTGTGTAAGACAAGCCAGTCTGATTTGGCTCCAGGTATGTGACTTCATAGCTGGATTGCGACGACAATCGTCTGTGACCTATCCTCCTATTCCTAGACAGATAGCCAATCAAACTAAGGCATGTTAAAAAAGACACTAAACATAAATTGACAGAGGAAAATATCTGTCCAAAATTCAAATTAAATGCTATGGGGACTTTAATATACTTATAGTTTATGGTGGCCCTATTATATTGAAGTTGAGGTTTTTATACTGTAGATACATTTTACTTTTATTACTGATGTGGCTTTGAATATTTCTTCTTTGCATGGCCCTTTCTATTTATTCTGTCCTTTATATAGATACATTTCCTTTATCTTTATCTATTTTTATTTTATACAAACAAATAATTTATATAAATGCAATAAGTTATATAAATGTCATCATATCACCTGCTTATCAATCTTGTAGCATCTCCATACCAGTTATTTATTGTTCATATTTCTTCATTCTGTTTCATAACATTTGATATGTATTATATCTCTGTATACCTTATATATTGTGCACTTATTATTATGTTATTGATATTGTGTTATCTGCTATGTGGGCTGTTTATTCATCCACTGGTCTGTACTAATCTCTGTTTTAAGGCAGGGCGGGGGACACTCACCAGAGCTCCCATTCAAGAGCTATATGACCCCACATTTGAGTCTGTGGCTAATCTGGATGACCTCCAGCGCTCATGGGAGACACTAAAGAATGTGGTATGTGTGCATTAATATACTTGAGCTCTGTTTGTAATTAATCGTAATAACCATTGTCCTGTACAGCACTGTGAGTAACTCTCCATGCTACACACATATAATGTACACAAGTAAGAAAATATATTTTGAGTTCATATTAAATATAATGTTATATTAACTCAAGATTTGATGACTGATGATTTGATTTCATATGGTTTGACATACAGTACTGTATATTTAATATAGTATATTTCATGTATTTGGTGTACACATGATTTACTGTACTCTTATGATTATATATGTCAAACAATATATAACTGTCTAGTTTTAAAAGAAAGGGTTTGCTTACATTGTGCACTATAGTGTATTCTGTCTTTCTACAGATCAGTGAGAAGCAGAGATCTCTGTATGAAGCCCTGGAGAAACAGAAGCATTACCAAGGATCCCTCCAGTCTATTTCTTCTAAGATGGAGGCCTTAGAGGCCAAACTCAGCGAGCCTCTGGAGGCAGACAAGAGCCCAGATAACCACATAGACACCCATCAGGTAAGTGTACTATTGTACACATTGCCCTAACTCTTCTTACATAGACTCACAGAAAATTTTAACGTTTGCACCAATAAATCAAGAATATACATTTATCAATCCACTTATATGCAGAGTCAGCAATTTGCAAGAACGTTTGCTAACTTTGAGCTCAAATCAAAATAAATGTCCTTCCGCAGTTGAAATGCATTGTAAAGCAAAGCGTAGCACTACGGCTTTGTTGTTGTGAGCGGTGTTTAGCCACAGTTTATGTTTTTATTTACGGAGTTTTTATTTAATTAATTGTTGGCATTATTCGCGTCAGTACGGTAATAATAACCATTACATGAATAATGAATTGTTTAGGTTGGACAGCTTCTCGTTAGTTCTCCTTCCCTGTGTTCCTCTCAGGCTGTGATGCAGGACATCCAGACTCTCCAGGAGCAGATAGACGCTCTGCAGAGCGACTTCACCGTGAAGCTGCACTCTGACACTGACATGGCAGACCAGCTGGCAATGCACTCTTCCCTGGCTGTCCTGGCAGAGAGGATGGCAACCATCCACATGAAGGCCTCTGGGAAACAGCAGATACTAGAGGTAGCGACCCACAGAGGTCCATGTATACTATGCCCTCAGTAAGAGGTGTGTTAATGCCAAGCAAAGTGATGTCTTAGGTAACATCAGATCAACTGTTCAACTGATCAACTGACTCATCCTCTATGCTCTTAGATGGAGTTTATCATGTGTCCTTGAATAATTATGAAAAATCGTAGATTTATTAAAATTCATGTGCAAACATACAACTTAACCATGCTTTTAAAGGCAGGGTTAGTCATTCTCGAGAACGCTTGCTAACTCAAATCAAAACAATATCCCTTCGCGGACCTCCACGGCACCGCTCTACACATCGAAACGCATTGTTAAGCATAGCATAGCGTAGTGCTACAGCTTTGTTGATGTGATCGGTGCTTGCCACTTTATGTTCCTATTTACGGATTTAGGGCTGTGTAGGAGTATCAGATAACTTTTTCAGCATGCACAGAGAACGGTAAGATAGCGTAATTTGCGAAGAGATATTTGGTAAATTTGTCAAAAAGTGTAATTAGCTTGCAATAGCTGACCATACCTTTAAATGCTATACAGTACGTTACATTATATCTACTGTATGCTTATTACATGATAACTTGTACTGTACGTATCCTAAGTGATTAACTTAGCCAATTGTGTGCCACTAGGAGCATGTGAGCGAGCGTCTGGAGGGCCAGCGACTCCAACAGGCCATTGAGCACTACCACTGCCAGGCAGATGAGCTGGATCAATGGCTGGCCACCACCCGCTGCACCGTGGGAACCATCCTGGAGCTCACTCCTCAGGGGGAGGTGGAGATGGAGGACCAGCTCTTTGAGTGTCGGGTGAGAGCTCCCCCTTCTGCCCATTCACTGGTACTGAGCTGCTGGCACTCGGGAGCACAATATAAATGCATTATTCAGAGTACTGCAATAGACCCCACTGCAGTGGTTAGATGTCACACAGGGAGGACAACATTTAAGTATGAATCAAGTTAATGATAGTTAACTGCTGTTATCTAGCCAACCAGCCCATAGTTGCCTTGCATGTGCGTTTATCATGTGTCCTTGAAGTTTCAGTACTATTCAAATATTTGAGTTGACACATAGTAGACCCCGTTTACCTGTGTACATGTAAGACAATACTTGCCTCCTCCTCCAGTGTAGTCTGACTTATTTAAGGTGGCATTCACAAAGCCTACTGTACCCAATGCCCACCTACCTACGGTGTACAGGCCAAATTATATTTTGTTATTCTGTTTCCTCTATCACAAATCCACTCGGTCAGTGGATAAACAGAAGCATTAGCTGTGTTTGCTGGGCCATTCTGAGACCTGGGCTCCTAAGAAGATTACAGGGACGTTTGCTTGTGACAGGGACCTGTTAGCAGTAGAGTGGCACTAGCTAATCAGGGGACCTGTCTATTAAATGATTACCAGGTCCCGCCTGCTTGGATTGGTGTTGCTAACTCCGTCGGTTGGTCGGGCAGTCGGTCAGAGAGAAAGAGCTTACCAAAGGAACTGCGCTCATTGACGCTCATACAAGCATTCACTAGTGTCTTCAAACTGGACCTGCATCGCAGCAAAGGGACGTCAGGGCGTCTTTAGCATGTCTGACCCACACCATGGGGCATGAAGGATTAGCGCTTCTTATGTGTTGCAATAGAGCTCAGGCCAAGACAGGTGGATAGTGTGAGAGCAGCAGGGGAGCTCTCGCTCACCCGTGGCCGAGGTCCTGGTGTAGGGGAGTAGGGTGGCTGGGGGGAGCCGTCCAAGAGCCTTGCCTGGTTGGGGCTAGCGGGGGAGCCATGTTTGAGCTGGTCTCTCTCCTGTGGCTGCGGCAGAACATGCTGCTGGAGATGGAGGAGAAGGTGCAGGCCCTGGCTGAGCTGAGGCTGCGCAGTGAGAGCCAGCTGCTGGAGGGGAGCTCCACCACCAGGGAGGAGGCGGAGAGGCTGGCTGGGAAGCTGCACGCGCTGAAGGCCAGTCTGCTGGAGCTGCAGAGGATGCTGCAGGACAGACAGAGCCACATCCAGGTGAGGACTGACTGACCGACCTTGTAAAAAAACACACGTGTTACATTCTAGAGTAGGTGGCGGTAATGCACCATGTAGACAGTAGGTGGCGGTAACGCACCATGTAGACAGTAGGTGGCGGTAACGCACCATGTAGACATTAGGTGGTGGTAATGCACCATGTAGACAGTAGGTGGTGGTAATGCACCATGTAGACCAGGGGTGCCCAACCCTGGTCCTGGAGAGCTACCGCCCTGCATGTTTTGGATGTCTCCCTGCTCCAACACACCTG
>JAODTR010000015.1:127023-156466 GCA_025399935.1 Amblyopsis rosae
GATAGATAGATAGATAGATAGATAGATAGATAGATAGATAGATAGATAGATAGATAGATAGATAGATAGATAGATATGTTGTTATTATTAAGAGTAACACTACTGTATGTGCTAATGATTAATGTTTGAGAACATCTGATATAGAACATTGGCACAGTGGATCACCACCACTGTGCCAATGTGTCTGCTGAGTAGCATTACATATAGTCACAGGGTCTGTGAGGTCAACATGAAGCAGGAAACAGAAAAGGCTGTCATTAGAATTGAAGAAAAAAAGCTAAATCAGCCAATAATGCCATAGTTTAGATAGAACGGAAGCGCTGCAAAGAGATACAGCATCAAGAGCTGGATCTAAAATCAAAGATTCAACAAACAAACGATTTGGTTAGATAGAGAGAGAGGGGCAGATTGTCTACGAGTTTGCACAAGAATGAAATTCCACCCAAAATGTTAATGGGAATCTGCCTTTTTGGCACCACATGCTACCGTACAGTAGCAAGCAGTACAACACACAGAGAATCTGAGACCGGAAAAGTCAAGCCTTCAATTTCAGGATATGACTTGATGACGATTCTGATCAGCTGAGTCCATCAAATACACAAACCCAACACCTCTTGATTAGGAAACACACTTCTGGAACGCACCACTGCATTCATTAGCACAAGCTGCACAAGAGTGGTGCTGGATTAGGCAGCGTGTAGCGGTTAGACCAGCCTCGCGTGATCAGTTGTAGAGAATAGAAGAGTATATGTGGATGATACAGTACCAAAGTCATTGGCAACCGTCTTGGAAAAACGTCTGCTTTTGGACTTCACTGCAAACGTGTTTCAAAAAGACAAATCAGAGGTCGCCAAGCATTTGAATTGCTTGAATGCACGAGAGCCAGACATGGATACCGTACCCTTGTCTATGAACTTTTGCTTTCTTTCCTCGTCAGAATTGCAGGGCGACGCGGAGCCTATAAGTGTCAGAGGAGTTCATCTCAAATGACGTAGGATCTCAACAATGTCAACAGGAGGAATTCAAGGTTTACCTGAAGTCGGTGACTTGCATCGGTCCTCTATAGAATTGGATCCGTCGTTGTAATCGCAGAATCCTGTGGGAAGCACAGACATGTTAAACAAGCCTAGTGGATGGCAAACACATACTAACAGCAGGTACTGTACAGTACATTCAGCCCAGTGGAGACCCACTTCAATTCACCTAGGCCAGTGATTAACTAGGGGGATGGACCCCACTGCTGGGCCATGAGATACCAGCATTATAAACTAGTTTCATCTTTATTTAGATGTGCATGCATTTGTTTAATGTTCATGGAGATTTATACTATGTTATAGATTATGTGTATGCAATGCCTTCAAAATAATGTTTATTGCTTGGGCCACACTTAAGAATGACATGTAGCCATGGGTTAAATTGTTTTGAGTTTATTCATGAGAATAATCAAATGTTTGCAACTACAAAACATTTTTTAATATTGAATCTTTCCTCCGGGAAACACTACAATTCAGCAAATTGCATTGTCAAACGCAAGAATAGATGCTAATGTACATGCAATTACTGACATCTCATGTTTGAGTTGTTTCAGTCAGTCCTGCTCAGAGGGTTTTAGTCTGTGCTAGATAATAAGAATATGACATGCATGATACTGTATTCACACACACACACACACAATTAGTAACCATGGTGGAACAAATGTAAAGGCAAAACAACATGGTTTTAAGAGACATGGAGAAAATAAAAAGGTTGTAACACCACTTGACTTACTGAAGTGAGAAGAGCGCAGTTTTTTCACAGACTCAGAATACAAGTTAGAAAGGCTGGACATGCAAGACGTCAAAGTTGGAATGTCTTTACAAAAATCATAGAGAGAGACCAACAGTAAATAGGTGAGAGAAAAACAACTGGAAATTTGAACAGAGAAGTACAGGGCAACAGAGCACCTCAGTGGCTAGCTGCTTTATTATACAATACACTGTAAATCAACCTACTGCACATGGAACATTATACAAATGGTTCTTTGTCGCGCACAGCCTTTCATTAATAGAATATCGTTTTAAAGCTAGTTGCAGGCCACTGAGGCTGAAGGGAATGAATAGAGCACATGAAACACACACACGAAACAGAACGCCAAGTCACATAGCAAGAAACACACATTGTCACCAGCAAGTCACCAAAGGGTAACAGAGTCAGTGTGACTGCATACATTTTCTAGCATTGCCCTTTTATTGGCCAAGCGAACAGATGGTGATTCAGCGAGCGATGCCCCCTGTTGCGAGAGAGGGTTTACTGCAGGGGGTGGGGCGCATGGTGGGGTGTCAAGCTGGCTGTCAAGTGTCAGTGCTCGCTGTCGATAAGCCTTTATCAGCCATACTATTAAACTAGCACTTAACACATCAATGGCTTTCAAAGGGCTGCCGAGAGGATTGAATTAATACTTTTTATGGTGTATACAATAGCATTTATCGTTGAATCATTTGTGTTCACATTTGTGTGTGTCATTACAGCTAAGCATCGAAAAAACATGCGTAAATTCATTGTGTAAATACTAATATCACTTCTCTCTTAGAAAGGGTCAGATTCCTTAACATGCACACGCTTGTCGCATCTGGCTCATAACAGCATATGAAATACATTCAGTCCACATTGACAGTAAATGAGTCAAGACAGCCAGTGACAAACACAAAGGGATGCCGGCGCCAAGCACGCAAGCTCAGAGGAGAAGGAAATGGAGAGCAGCTCACCGCCAGAAGGCTGCCTCGCCTTGCGTGGCGAGCGAGGCTGTCTCTGGTAAGGCTCAGAGGGGCTGTACAGCTCCGACGTGGCCATGCTCAGGAGCAGGGTCTTCTGGAGGTAGTCCACCACAGCTAGCCCATTGCTGTTGCCAAACACCACACTGGAGACGGGGAGGAACGGTAGACACTGTTTCTCCTTTACAAGGCTGTGATCATCTGATGCAACAATGCTGATGGAGCGGGCACATTGCTCAAACTACATCTAACGCAGTGTGATAATCTTGTTTTTAGATGTACAATCTAGTTGGACTTGTTTCTAATATAAATGGCTTATCTAGTAAGTGAATGTCACGTACTGCATTGGGAGCCACATTTGCTTGTTTTAAGCATAAGCAAGCTCATAACTGATATTTTTGCAGTGTACAATAACTTGATGATGTAATCATTTTAATTTCATACACATCACACACACAAATACATTGTCAATAAGGGTAACCAAGGGTAACCAGAAAAAGTGAATGCAAAGAGACTTACAGGCCATAAGAGGAGTTGATAGCCAAGCTGGTGATTGGCTGGGGTGGCTCTCCATTCACCCACATCAGCTGAATGACCAGCTCCACCTGATAACCTGGGTACTGCTTCAGCGGAGAGCTACGCACCCTGTAAGGGAGCACATACACCGCCATGCTAAACATAACAAGGCACTTCACAGCTGTCAGCTTTCTGCTCCACTTTGACAAGATAATGTCAAACAATTCTGCTATTCATGTTATTTTTAATTATAATTCATGAAAATGTGCATTCACATCTCAGGGAATCAGCTACATCTTTAATCTTTATTATTCCAACAAGGTATCATTTAATTGTTTTGCCCTTGTTAAAGTTCATACATTATATTTACTAGTTCCCAAATACTGTTCCTTTTCTACTGGCTGCATGCAGTTACGGTTCATTATTTTTGTTCAATGAGAAATGTGAACGAGCTGGGATTCAGGACCTAGACCACGCCCTTGTTGGCCTGGTGCTTTATGTGTGGGAACTCTTAGTAAATCAGAAAGCCAAGCCAGTGTAACAGTTCCTACTGCAGGCAGGCGATGTTGTCCCTGTGGCCGTCAGAGGAGCTGCTGCTGCCTGCGGTGGCCTGGGCTGGAGGCTCACTCTCCTGGGGGCTGGCCGAGGCTCCAGGGGTGGGCAGGGCGTGGGTGTGGTCCCCTCCTGGGTCAGGGGAGTCCACGTCACTCAGCTCACACTGCATACGCACCTCCAGCAGCTATGCTCACAGTCAACACATGCTGCTACTTCAATACCAGTACATACCACTCAACTGTATCAATATACTGTATGTGTGAACTGAGAAATGCTCTTATGGAAGTGCATACATTCCTGATACTTCTTATGGTAAATCGATTAATAGCAGACTAAGGAAATTGCATAACCCCTCTCTGCTTACGCAATTTCCTTTCTGCCAAGGGAAGATTACAACACACAGAAAGGGAATACATAGAAAGCTAAATGGGGTAGGAATGTCATGTGACCATATAATGGTTTGGCTCATCGGTGTAGTACATCTAAGCCCACCTTTACTGTTTAAAGCAATAAAACACAGCTGAACTCTTACAGTCATACCAATGATAATGCAAACAGGCAAAATGAACGATGACGCGATCGAAACCTCCACTGTTTTTGGCTAAATATCAGCTTGGTGTAGTCAGGCCTCAAGGCACAATAGGATACCGGAGTCCTCCTTAACTGCCCTACTGCCCTAAAAAACTAAAGAAATGTTCTCAAATAACAGAAATAACACAGGAAAAAAAAAACAATGGTGGTTCTATGTCACCAGTCATTCAAAAGAATTTAAAGATAAAAAAATAAAAAAGTTTCAGGCCGTGATTGTTCACCTGTACAACTTCAGTGGTGACTTCCTGTTTGCTAAATCTATAGACGATGACATGGGCGGACACTCCGGCTGCAGACAGCAGCCTACTCTTGGGGCACCAGCATACGGTCTGGACGGCAAACGGGTCCTCCTCTACGATGTCCGTGCTCGGCTTGTCTTCCCTGCCACGGGCTCGCTCAAACAGCTTGGCAGTCTTCACCTTGTACAGTACTTGGAGCATTACTGAGGGGACAATACGTGACATCAGGAGGGCCCCTGCCCTGCATGGTCGTTAGAAGCCTGATAACGACCATTCATTTGAATCAGGTGTGTTGGAGCAGGGAGACATCTATAACATGCAGGACAGCGGACCTCCAGGACCAGGATTGGATAGCCCTGGGTTAGTGTATGACACGAGCAAGATGATGAGAACACTCACGTGCAGACGCGTCCCAAAACTTGACTGACCCATCAGCATGTCTGTTTAACGTAAAAAGATCAATAAATCACAAAAGGGGAGGAGCAAACAATTTTTTATCCACAATAAACATGTTCATACTAGGAGAAATCATTCATTTATTTAATCTGGATTTATATGTCTATACTCACCCAGTAATTATGATCTCTGGGTAGCTTTGTGTACCCTGCCCCCAGTTCCCCCCACTAATGGGCCACTCCTTAAATAAAACAAAACAAAACAAAAGTAAATAAAAAAAATATTTAAATAAAAGTAATTAACAGTAATGAATTAAATCTGTTCACTCTCAGACTCAGAATTGTATCAGAAGGCAGGAATCTGTAGTGCCCCGGCTACAGTTGCCAAAGCTCTTAAAACTTAATTCACGGTACCTTGAGAATACGTCTTACACAATTTCACATTATAAACTGGGATGGGTAATTACATTTTGCATTACAAATCTTAATTTCCTTTGCGAGTTCTTTTTTTAGGGCATGCAGTCTCTCTAAGAACCCTTCCCTACAGAGCTCTATGATGTCTTATTGCACACTGACTACCCTACCTTCTTACTGTAGCCCTGTCTCTTCTGACGGCAGCCCACAGAGTAAAACGCAGGGATAAGTTCAGCGGGGCAGTCAGCAAAGTATTCACAGCAGGTAACTGGAGACTCGTGGATGGTTAGAGGGTACGGATTCTCGAATATTGGATACCTGAGGATCAAATGTTAAAGTATGTTGTTTACATCATCACATACTAACATAACTGTCTGCCACCTTTGCACAAACAGGTGATTAACACAAATAGATTATTTTCAATTAACTCTATTTATAGACCATTCCCAAACACAAACTAGCCCACCCCTTGCTGGGAAAGTCTTAGTAAGGGGTTTGTCTGAGAAATGAACTGCTCAAATTGACTTAAAACAACATTGATTTCTCATTTACTGCATGTGACTAATGTCCCTAATCTCCCACAATTGACATCATCGGGCATGTGCTCTAGGACTGACCAGAACACATGGAGCACAGAGCACATGTGACTGCAGTACAACACTATAAAATATCTATATATGGTATTGTCTGCCACAAGATGTTGCACTAAGCACCAGCATCTCAGACCATCAAAATGCATGCTTCATGGGACAGACAGACAGAGAGACAGGAGTGAGAGAGAGATTCTCTGCTCAGGGCGTAATTACTCTACACTACATCTTCACATACAAAATGTTTAGGAGATCGTACAGTAAGAGAACTAAAGAAATAAATAATCACCCGATCTGCCCGAGGTCAATTACAACTAAGTCTTTTTCAAGCAGCACCACCACAGCATACGGTTCCTGGAAATCTGATGAAGATAAGGGGACAGCAATGTTCCATTAATGTCCTGATACAAATCTTGAAACACAGACATGAATTCTGCCCAGAGTGCCGTGCTGTCTCGCACCATTGGAATATGGGGTTTCACACAGCGTGAGGAAGTCTACAATGTGGTAGTCCATCTCCAGAACAGCAGTGCTCTTGCCATGCATCACAGTCAGGCAAGCTCTTCTCCCAACCGTGTCATACGGCAGACCGCCAGACAGTACCAGAAATGGGTCCCTGAATACAATCAACACAAAAACTTAGAACGAAGATGGCATGGGGCTAAATGTTAGGCGTTTATTGAGGGACAACAAGTCGCCCCCCCCCCCGGTTTGAGATAGGTGCTAGACTGGAAACACAGCCGTATTCATCGGCCATTGACTTTCATTGTTTCCCAAAAAGCACTTCTGTGTTTCCAAAGCTTCTAGTGTGTGTTACTCATAATCATTTGATGTTGTAAGAAGTAGGTTACCACTATTGTACAATAACTTGGTTCTGCCAACTGGAGTAACCTGAAAGCCAACACTACCAGTAGAGGCAGGATTGGTTTGTCGACACAAGAGAGGCAGGCCTACATTATGTTTGTACTGTACTTCAGTATGTATTTATGAGAAACAATGGTCATTAATGGAAGATGAAGAATACACAGGACATAATATTGAGGTTTAAAAGCTACAATCGATGGATTAACACTATTTAAATTCCACTTTCAGCATCTGCCTCTATCATGGGTGTGGCCCATAATTGATTTTAATGATAAACATTCAGATAAATGTTTTTAGGTCAAGTAGAATAATGATTAATGCTCATCATGTCACTACCAGCATGAACCTGTCAATTATATCTGTGTTCTTTCAGACAAATAGCTACAGATACTTTCACTAAGTAGAACTTAAAATACTTGATTTTTGAGGTTTGTACTCAATGAGACAGAATAGGGGGACCTGTCTGTCCCGTGCGTACCCAGCCCTTGTGGTTTTGTACTCCACTTTCAAGATAGGCTTGCATGGTTCTGACTTCTTTCCATCCTTAGGCAGCTTTCCTAGTGAACGTCACATCACAAAAACATTTATATAACCGTTAACACATAAGCGGCATGTGTTCAATGTGTTATACAATGAGTGTACATACATACAGTATTCTGTACCATACGGTGTAGCATAACAGTTCCTACCATGTGGTGTGATGGTCTGCACAGGCTTGGCAGGGACTCGTACATTCCATGTGGTCAAAGTGCCATCTGAGTGACTGCACACAAACTGTTTACCTTCATGGTGCCAGGCTACTGAGTGAATTGCCTGCACAACACACACACGCACGTACGCAAACACACACACACACAATGCAATACAGGAATATGAACACTGCATACAAACATACACTCAAAGTCCTTCTGGCAACAAAACTTGCTACAGTGGAATTTTTTATTATGCTCAAGCAGCTTGCAAGCTGTTCCAATTATGTGCAATTCTTTAGAATATTAAAAAGGAAGGATCATGGCTTTAACCAGTAAACGGAGAAGATTTGTTGCAGAGAGACGATTAAACACACTGGTATCCCCACATGGGTGGAGACTGAACACAAATACAAATCCTTACCTCATCATAACTGTAGCGGTAGTCAGCCTTTTTGGACTTCAAATCCCACAACACCACTATCCCGCACTCAAATCCAATCAGAAGCTGCAATAACCAGAGGAGATTACTGTCATGTCACGTCTGGGATGTACAGCTCAACAGACTCTGGAGTCTACCTGGCTGTGTTGCTAAACAGCTCTGCATGTCATCAAAGAGGAAGGTTTATTGACATATGTAGTATAAGAAATATAGTCTGGCCAAAACAACAAAAAGTTAACATTTATATTTATTTTATTTATTAACAAAAACAAGAATTGTCTTAGAGATTAAACTAAATGCATAAAAAATACAGAACCATTTCGTTGCATTTCATCTTCTAGGTAAAGTACAGTACCTTGCCCTCGTCAATGGGGTTGTCACTGATGTGGACGACAGGCCCAGGGTGGGTTTTGGTGGAGCTGGGGATTTTTGTGGTGGAGAAACAACAGAACAATACCACAATCAACTTTCACCTTTTTGTTTGACGGCAACAACACATGAACAACATCCTGTTTTCTGAGCTGGCCAAGACAAACCTTTCAACACATGGTACCAGAACAACAGACAGAGCTTTTAACAAGCAACATGAACCCATAAGAGAGACAGACACAGAGAGAGAACAGGGTTGGTCACAGATGAGTCTAAAAGGCGCAGCGGTGAGTGGAGATGGCGTCACCTTAGCAAACAGAAGGATGAGGCATGTCATACTGAAGAGGTCTGCTCTAAGTTAAGTGCTACAAAGCCTGGCCTGGCTGCAGCTAGCATCCAGAACTCATGAGGCAGTCCAGTCACTGAGCTCATGTATGAATAGAAACTCACATAATGTACATAACTAACACTAGATAAACAGTTACAGCCCCGTGGCTACAAACACAAAGAAGGAAAGATCTTTCCAGAAATGATCTAAGCAAACTAGTGCAATGGGGCATTTCCCATCACATCGCTTGTTCCATTTGCAGCTTCAATACACCTCTAGAAGGGTCAGTTGAACCACCATGTTTACTATACAGTCTGCTGTACAGTACACCTTCCACACACCAGCCAGCATTTGACAAGCATACAGCACTCACAGTTCTATGGCTTTGTTCCACATGATGACGTAGCCCGAGAGGGTGAAGGACTCCACGTTGACTATGTGGATGTTTCCCCTCTCTGTGCCAATGTAGAGCCATTTGCTCTGGAAGGGCAGGTGGCAATATGTGATCCTGTAGAATGACACAAACACAAGTGGTCGGTCACACTCTTCTACTGGCAGTGATCAAAAGGATCAACTGCATGCTTCTTGTTAGGAGTTGCTCCAGTTAAAACTGAGGTAAAAATGTCCGAATAGCCTTAATAGTGAAGCACCAGTACATTTGTAGTCGAAACGTTTGATTACAGGACCACAGTTTTGAACACACAGGGCTTTATTAATGAGTCATATTTCACTGAATATGCTGCCAAATATGCTTGATGCAATACTCAAGACATCTACAGTGTGCAATATGTGGTAAGTACAAGTGCTCGTTCAATAGCAGCTAAGGTTCCTAGTAACTAACTGTCATTACCTCTCCCTGTTGAACTTGAGTGAGTGTAGTATAGCAGGGAGCTTCTGCCTCAGGTTCCACAGGTGGATGCTGTCATCGGCTAAGGCACTCACCAGCGCCCCCTGTGGGGAAGTTCAGCCAAGGACAGTTTATACGCCAGCATCACAAGTGCACAACAAAGAGGCCATTACAGCGGCCTTTGGGCCTCAACACTGATGTTCCTAATAAATCAGCGTGTTGGCTGAAAGCACAGCTCACACTGCTGGCAGAGACATATGGTCTACAAACACTGACGGGAGCCAGTAAATGGTGCCTTGAGGTGCCTGCTAATAAGGAGGATATGTGGACGAGGATGACACCCAAACCTCATTGATCAGGAACTGGAGCTGGATGACGGCGGCCCCACTCTCATGCTGGCAGCAGCACTCCACACCAGCACGGCCAAAGCTACAATTTAGCTTGGTTGAGGAAGAGTGGAATGAACACATGATGTACTGGCATAATACAGACAACCAACTATATTCATATGCACTGTTATGTAGAGTAATTTAACATTACATTCAAATTAAACCTGTCCTTGCATGTTATGAACTTTGATATAAACTACTGTATCTATATCTGGAAGACGACGGGATGTTTTGAGTCTAATTAATTTAGACATCCCAGAAGTCATGTGACAGGTGAGGCTTGAAGCAATGGACGAGCTCAGGGATCAGTAAAGCATCTAGGCACACTATCAGTCATCTAAGAATGTGCATTTTCACAATGCCTGGATAGAAATAGATGTTGATGATGACACTAATAATCTCTGCTGCTCTAAATATAGAATTACAAGCAGGTCTTATCAGCCAGCAGTATTGGCAGAAAGAGAAAACAAATCAAACTGGTGAGTTTTAAAAATAAACAGAGGCTGGGTTAACTTTATTTATCCACATTTCCATATGGCAGCCAGTCTGGAAGGAGTGGGATTTGTCTGTTTAACTTTCAGCCCTTCCGTTTGACTTGGGAGAATTGCAGTCTACAAATTCTGCCCATATAAAAAACAAGCAGGCCACCCATATCGCCAACACTGGGCCATATCTATCCAGTCGGGCTCGCATCTATATATGAGACAATGAACAAGCTAAAACAACACTCCATGTGTGTACAGCTGAGCACTGCCTCTGACTTATTTTTTTGACACTACAGACAAAAAAAAAGCTCAAATAAATATCTAAATGCTAGCGATACTAAAACGGTTCACAGTAAGGACACAATCCATGTGACACAAGGGTGTCTACGCTGGACGCTCACCAACAGAATGAGGAAGCTACGATACCGTCCCAACAATGAGAGGAAAAGGCAAGATTTTAAAACACAGCCTAAAACATTGTGAATAGGTTTTATTGGTTAATCACTATAAACCACTGTTTGAGTGGAAACACTTTGGCTACCGATGTGAATTAGACAATATGCTAAGAGAACAGGTCTTCCAACATTTTTTGTGCCAGACCCCCTATCACATACAGAGTATGGTATAAACTATTATATTGCCAGGCCAACAATGTGTAGGGTGGCCTATAGTGCCATGTATGAAAGTAAGCCACTAACTAAGCCATTAAAATCATTATTGACAAAGTTATATTTATAGCACAGGTTGTATTTACGTTAAAGTTTTTGGAAGAAAATAAGTTTAGCATCAAATCATGTGGAGGACCCCCTGCAGTACATCTGAGGACCCCCTATGGATCCCAGACCCCCTGTTGAAGACCTCTGCTATAGAACAGAAAATAGGTAAAATGACTCAGCTCTAAAAGACTGGCTTTCTTTAAAGCCTGTTGTTTATAAACAAATAAAAGTAACTCTGACACTACAACTGCAACCCTGGAGTAACAGCTGCGATCACACACTTCCACAGTGCCTTGAACAAACTGGTTCCTCCCTTCCTCAACCCTTTCCATGGAAGAACAGAGCTCCAGGAGGCACTCTTAGCCACAGGCTGCTAGCTACCGAACTTGTGTTCAACAGTGACCTTTGCCCAGCTCTAGCCTGTTATGCGCCACGCTTGACATAATAATAGGTACAACATTCATACAACCTTTTTCATAAGCATCGATCTTGCATAAATAGCTAAAATAGAGCATTACATATTTACACTACATTTTACTGTTAACAGTGCTGCGAACATACTGTATGCTGTAGTGGCAGCCCTTTAATAATTGTAGTCATACAATTATTAATGTAATTTCCATTGCAAAGACTCAAGTATGTACTGTAGGCTACATAATGCTAAAATACATTCTAACATAATGTAGGTTAATGGCATTTCAGCAAATGTGATGTCTAAGCTTGCAGGAAATTGGTAAGATATTTGTCTTGTCAAAGCAAGATACTCATCAGTCTAAAAGTTGTGCTAACTTCCTCATGCTCACTACTTATGACCAAGATAACACACACGAGCATGCGCGCGCGCGCACACACACACACACACAGCACCGGCCATAGCTTAATTGTTTAGCCAACATCACTCGCTCCACATTTACTGCTCATGTAAACCCATCAGTGAGAACAGACATTTAAATGGCACGTTAGGTCACACATTCACACCCATCATGACTCAGCTTGTATATCTAGTATGTCCTGCTCAGGGAGAAAGTTTCTATAGTCAGCATTGTGGAAGGGCAGGTGATATATAAGCAACATCTTCCATGCTAGGCTGTGGTTTGTAATAATGCGAGTCCCCCATTTGTTGGGAAGAGACGCTGAATAAGCCCTGGTTTGCTCTCATTCCTTGCATTCACAAGAGGAAGAAGAAAGACAAAAAGCCCAGATTAAATATCACATTACAATCAATAATAAGTATCAGATCTCTTGGGGAACACATCAAACTAGACTTCTTTGTTGTTGATGTTCTCCTTTAAACGCGCCACACATTTAAAAAAACTTTTATGCCATAAAACGAGACAGGGACATGCATGTTCTCACACTGCTTTTGAAACGCAATACTATCCACTTCAATGCTACCACAAAAGTCCAATTTCTGGCTAATCAGAAACATTTCACAATGTCATAATGATTATGGAAAATAATCCAATATAACCAAACATCCCCTCTACAGGATAGAATGTACTCAAAATGTATTCAATACTATAGTGTGAGTTCTCCAAAATGTTTGTCAAGACATCCCTTGACGCCTAGACAAGACAGACAGTTGAGAAATTAAAATAAACAATAAAAATGTGTGCACCTGGTCATGGTCCTGGCTGTTATTGGCCTCTCCAGTGAACCATACTTTCACATTACACAAGTTTCTATTTTCATGTTTTACTTTTAAAATTCTTCAGTACATTGAATAAAAAGAACAGTTTGCTGACTTGTTTACTAATAACCAGGAGCTTGTTGTGATACACACGTTAAATGGAGCAAGGGATTGTGCTGATAACACACTGATTAAAATGCTGTATGAGAAACATCTTGTACAAGTAGACATTTATTTCTTGTAGACATCTCATTGAGTTTACGTCTACCGAGCTGTTGCAAGGTTTCAAAGCTGCAGGACCAATGAGGTGGATCAATACAACCTGTGTTTTGATAAATGGACCAATTGCCTGCATGACAGTAATCCCATCAGCTCTACTGTGAGCATTAGGACAACATGGTCCGTGGTGTGTGTTCTTTGGGAGTTGCCCTGTAAACATAATGGTCTCTTCATCTCAAAAGTGAATACAGACAAGGGATGAGGCCACATCTACTGATAATCCTAATAAGCCATAGGGGTCTCCTTTGCAGGATATCAACACAAGAACTTGAATGAAAGCATCAAGTCATCAGGTGATATGGCCAAACCATTAAACACCATACATGTTCTACAATCCAGTGGGTGTCAAGTCATCAGGTGATATGGCCAAACCATTAAACACCATACATGTTCTACAGTCCAGTGGGTGTCAAGTCATCAGGTGATATGGCCAAACCATTAAACACCATACATGTTCTACAATCCAGTGGGTGTTTCGGTCATACCAGTGACTCTTTACATGCAGGGTTAGTTATTCTCAAGAACACTTGCTAACTTCGAGCTCAAATCAAAACAATATCCCTCTGCAGTGCCGCCCCACATTGAAACGCATTGTGAAGCAAAGCATAGTACTACAGCTTTGTTGTGAGCGGTGTTCACCACTTTGTTGATTTTCCTATTTACGGAGCGAGGGCTGTGTAGAAGTACCAGATTTTTTTTCAGCATGCACAGAGAAAGATAACCTAGCGAAATGCAATATCGATATAGTGAATTTCACAAAAGGTATATTACCATAGCTCACAATTAGCTTGCAATAGCTGACTATACCTTTAAGCTCTGAAAAATGTATCCATACATCAGTGGCGGCTCGTACTTTCAGTACTAGGTGAAGAATAAATACGTAGGCTACAACATGGCTGAAATTATTGCTATTGAATAACTGGTGGGCATAAAAATGAAGCCTTTCCTGATGTTGCATTTGGACTAACTTCTCTAATTAATCTGTTAAGCAACAGTGTGTCTGCCATGTTACATGAAAAGCAGATAAATGATGTTGCTAGTTATAATCACAACACACAAACTAAGCATGCCTAATTATCAAATGAACTAAGAACTCTATAAATAGACTGCAAAAAATAGTATACGAAATACAAACGTTTCTGCGCTGTATCGAGCACTCTCCGATTCCCTGTATACGAGCGTAGAAGAACTTCTTTCTGTCAATGATTGGCTGTTTATTACGGGGTCCGCCCTCATTGAGAAATCTGCCAAGGTTCAAACAGATGCGGGACAAAATTGCAATAAAGAAAGCCTACTTTCCCATAAACGCTAAGATGTGTTTTCCTATGGGAAAAGCTCTCAAAGATTGCCATTGAAGCTGGGCGTCTGGGGGCGAGACTCAAAATTGCGGCCTTTGGCCTTTTTGTCACAATTAACTTTTATATTTTCGCCATAGACACAGAGCGTACTTGAATCTCTCATAGGATCCCATTGACGCTCAGCATCAACAGCGGTCTACGGGGCCGTGCTTCCGTTGGTCTCGTCAAACAAACGCATATATAAGTATTGCTAGATTTATAAAGTGTTCGACTTCAATAAGGGATATAGTGTAGATGCTGTACACTTATTCATAATTAGAAAGCAACATTGTCATGATATATACTAAACATTAACATATTTTTTATTAAAGTGTTGGGGCAGTTGAGCTTCCCCTGTTGTCTTAGAGCAATCGCCTCTGCCATATACACACAAGCCTGACACTGCTGTCAACTGAAACAAATCAAAAGCAGTCAACATAAGGGCCTTGCGCCACTGTAACAGCTTGACTGTGTGTGTGTGTTGCATGGTCTGACAGCCAGGCACAGCCAGTATGGCGATGTGTACAGCACGTGTGAAGTGGCAAACTGGCGCAGACTGGTAGGGCCTGCCGATGAGGTGGACTCCTGGCATATGGTGCAGTAGCGTAGCTGTGTACAGTGTATGCTACTGCAGAGACACGGCTAATGATGGTGCATCCGCCTAGAGAACCAGTCTGCTGGGCTGGCTCTAGAGAGACGTCCTACCCAGATAGTGTATGGATGCATGCTCACCTCTGCCTTTACACTGGATCAGGTTTCCAAACAGGTATTTTACTCTATGAATTAACCCAGGTGACACACAATGTTATATAGGAGAAATTAGATATGGGCTTTGTGTGTATGTGTGCCTATTGGGGTGAAGGGAACAAGGAGGTGCTTTGTTCCACTCAGTAAATTACTGTACATGTTTCGTATTCTATCTATTGTTTTGGGAAGAAAAGGATACAGCCTCAAAGCTCCATTCTGTGTCCCGACGGCCAGGATTTTCTGTACGGGGTCAAAAGCCATTGAGGACGGTTGATGTGGAAAGCCATGACGCACAGTCTGTAGGAAAGAGCACAGATTATAGCAGAGGCAGACTAGTCGATCCATAATCTAGCTATACAGTCTGCATGTTTTAGTGACCAAATGAGTGCTGACATTGCAGGATGGATAATGATAGATGGAAATTAACATAATTATAAAGAACTTAATCCATCAATGTGCAACAAAACTATAAACAAAAACACACTAAAAGAGACACCAATTTCCCACTCTACTTTTATTCATATATTGTACGATTTGATTAGCAAATCCCCAGTGTCTTACAGTTAAAACATTGATAGGATGGGGTTGGATTGGTTTTAAAGCGCCATCCAGCTGTCTCTTAGCTCATCTAAGGATACACTGCAATAAAATTATATAACACTAAATAATACCCACACTACAACCTGTGGTGTGCATGCCCTATTCTTATCTCAGCAGGGGCACAGCTGGTGGGCTGACACTTGCGCTGGATATTAAATCATTAAGCAGAGATCTGTGTAAAATTTGTAAAGATATGAATACAATAGTCTAGTAGTGCACCGACTCAGAGAGCTCAAATTAGAGCGCGACACCTTGCAAATAAACGATCTGTATGGAAGATCAGAGTATCCAACGCCCCGTTTTGATCAATCTGCAGTATGCTGATATTGTTAGTTGGATAATTGACAGCCTCGAGGCAATTATTCAGTGCAACGCAAACAGTTGGCGGTATACTAGCTGCCAATGGGTACAACCAGGTAAATAAGCAGCCGTGCACGAAAGGCCAGTCGGCTGATTTATACAAGTTCCACCAGAGGTCTGGACTCTGGACAAATACTGTTCTATTTTGACACAATAGCCTACAGTATGCAAACCAATTGCATTTATTTTGCTGACACAGTAATGGAACAGATCTCGACGGATGTCTTTCAAAGGGTTCAATCCAGATGTTGAGAAGCTTATGCTGTTAATGAATGCAGAGGAGAAGGAAGAAGAGGATATAAGCAGATAACGATAACGAACTTTTGTTCTTGATTAATGAAAACATTCTTGGCAAATGCTTTCGCTTTCGTCCGTCCATATATCCGTCCGTCCATGACCTTATCGGCCGTTCAGCAGTTTGCAAACCCACCTTGCAAAGATGAAAATGCTCCGACTGAAGGGTCTCCTGGATAACATCGTTTTCCTTGATACCCCCAGCCTGTGCAGATGCAGAGGAGGAAGCTGCTGTCAAGCCGTCCAGCACCTTCCTAATGTTAAACTTCTTCATTTTCCTCCGGTACAGGCGATGTTGAAGTCGGGAAAATAGATCAGATTAACTACCATAAATCGGCCAGTGGTAGTGACTAGTCAAAGACGCACAGTAAATATTTTGTTCTGTTAATCCCACATATTACGGATGATTTTGCCGACGCACTCCATAGAAGCGCTCGAGTCACCCGTGTGTACATTGACCGTGGCCGTGTTTCCAGTATCAGTCTTATTCCACCATAACATGACCAACTTTGGCGTTATTAGATCGGAATTAATATGTTCCGCGAGCTCTTCACAGGACTCAGTTGGTAGCAAACTGGCTACGGAAACGAAGGTAACTGCAGCGTCGATTGAGTCTGCGCCTCCCTCACACCCGGATGGAAGGACTCCAGTTGAAGCACCGCCGCAGAATAACTTTAGTAGAAACGAGTCATGACCCGGGGTAACGTTGGTTGGTGCATCCTGATCACGATTGGTTTACCGAATACGATCGCAGAAATCATTATTAAATAATCACGGCGGTAAACAATGCCACATGAATTGCACAATTTTTGAGTTATTGACAAATGTAGGCTATATCCTATAAATAATCATATGGCGGTCATCAATGCTACATTAATTGCACAATTGTCTTGTTATTATTATGTATACAAATGTATGCTATATTCCCACGCTGCACCTCAAATGTATAATTTTTTATGAATTGTCTTTTTGTTTTATTTCTGTCTGAGTCAGAGGTGGAACAACACTTTTTTTTAAATCTTAAGCACCTAGTGCATCTAGTTTGTTTTTCATCAAGACATGTAAGATAGACCTGTATATGCATAGTAATAATAATAATAATAATAATAATAATAATAATAATAATAATAATACACTTTATTTATATAGGCCACCACTTGTCAAAACATACGATGTTGTTCAGAAGCAAGCCACATAGCAGACAACACGATTCTAACCGTATAAAATAAGACAACAATTACACTGTGCAATACACAAATGAAACAATAAAACAAGTTAAATTAAAACTATACACAATTAAATTGATCTATAAAATGCCTGCTAGCCACGCTTTCTTTTCTGTGCATACACCCTTTGTGCACCAGGTGGTGCAATCTTCACACAATCGTCGTGTAACCAACAGAGCTGTGGCTCAGCAGTGGGTTCTCAGTTCTAGTCAAATTTGAGCACCATGGACAGCAACACGCAAATACATAGATTATGTGGTAAAGTCGTGTCTTGCAGTAAATACAAAGCAGAACTCCAATTACAATACATTGAATTTCTGTAATGCATTAATCATAATACATTTAATTTCAAGACGGCTTTCAACACACACTTTAATTTTCATATAATATAATTTTGTCATAACATCACAACCACTATAGCAAAATATCAGTCAAGTTTATTTAGGCGCTTCAAACTAAAATACAAAAAGCTGATCAGTAACATGGCTTAATGCGTGTTTAACACATTTTCATACCATTTTATGAATAGAGCCTAGAATGTGAACCCCTCCCACCAAAACCCCATGCTCGAGGACACATCAAACCTGATCAATAATGCACAAGTGTGTAGATCTGCTGCAAAGAGAGAGACACTTTTCATACACTTACAATACAGTATTCCCAAACAATAAGCTGTGAGCTTCCGGGGGTTGGTAAAAAGTATTGGGGCCAGCCTCCCTGTTTGGCTCTTGTATGTAGGTCTGGAGTATCTGGGACGTGTATCCATAATTAGCAGTTGTGTGTTACTTCTCATTCACTTTCCCTTAGGCACACTTGCTATATTAGGTAGACCTACCTGTGTGGCAGGCTGCAACTTGCCTGATTGCACACATGCTAGTAGACCTGTACTATGCTACAAATACAAAACGTGGTACAATAAATGAATCAGACTTATCTGGCCAGAGCCAAAGAAAGTGGACAAGAGCTATTGGGTATTGGTACAAGTGGCCAGGATGTAGAACACATCCCTAGACACACACACACAGCAAGGACACTGCAAAGTAAAACTACAGGACAGCAAATAACAGATGGGTGTGCAAAAATAACCCCTCTAATACATCATGTCGCTAGACATAAGAGACAAGGTTTCACTCTCACCCAGACATTTCACAAGGTCCTAAAGTAGAGGCCAAGACCCCCCATGAGGGGTTGGCAGAGTTGGGAATGAATGTAAATAAGATGCAACATTGTCGTATTACACTTCATAAACACATCAGATTGTTTATGTAAAGAGAAGTTATTTACAGTTTGATCAGATTATGAGTCATGCATGCATGTGCACCAAGGACTGATGCCAGCTAATAAAACCATCATAGACAAACTATATATATGATATATATAAGATGCACATATTGGTATAAACTTGCATATGCGTAAAATTACAAAGATCCACAGAATTTTAAACAGCTGACGTTCTTGTGCATATCCAAGCTTTAATCAATTTTTTATTAGAACAATTTTACGCATCCATATTTGGCTTGGTTTTCTGTGTCTTCAGTTTAGTGACTAGAACATGAGTTGTCTCCACACCCAATATAGCACTCACAGTCTTGCCATCCAGATGCTGCAGCAGTGTGTACTGTATCTTCATCTTTTATCGAGACAGCAGCCACATCCAGACCATGCTGCATGCATGGTACAGTACAGTACTTCTCAGCTTTTGGCCACACAAAGCCTGGCTGGTACAGTAAGATAATCACCCATCTGTACAGTAACGACGCTGTCTGTGATTAGGAGATAATTACATACAAGTGTTGCATTACTGACTTGTAGTAGGATGGAAGAGGCCCTTGTTTGTCAGAGAGGTGAGAGCTTGTGAATACAGAAATATTTGCGTATTATCTCTCCCTGTGTTTTCTAACAGAAAAGTGCCAGCATTTGTTAATCAGCAACAACAGTCAGCAAGGCTGGAGCTGTAACATTGAGTATCACACCCTCTTTTCACAGCAAGCTGTTCTGTTATTACTCTGCTTATTGTACGACTGGATTATCTGAGAAATAAACTCAATCATCTCCGCTGAGGTGTTTGTGAGTCCACATGCCACAGGAGACTATGAGAACCCAAACAGCAGGAACACCATTAAGCATAACACATCACACCAGTCTATCGCTTTCCTATGGATGAATGACTTGCAGTCAAACAACTGCGCAGTCTTGCAGGAATCTTTACCCAGTGTAGTATGTGGGCCTCCGGCAACACACTCTGGCTCTGTGTCTCCCTGGCTGCCTGGTTACTTCCATCACATCTCCTTGGTACACCTGGACAGGTCTCTGTCACAAAGGAGTGTGCTAAGTGGGTGGTTTATTACCCCACCCCCCAAAAAAAGATGTTCATAGCTTACCTCCTAATGATTTTAAATGTATATAAATTAATAAAAGGTCACACAAGCAAATGTATTCACATTTCAATCAAAGTTGAAATCAAGACTAAAAATTATAACAAATATATGTTGTTGAAAGTTATTATTACTGCAAGCCACATTAGATAGCTGTGTGCAGCCCATGGGTCCCAACCCATTTATTGAGAACCAACCCGTGTTTAGGTAACCATTAAGTTTGACTTGAATCAGTTCATATTTAAAAAGTAAAAGCATATTATGAGTATCATGTCAGTGTTAAAAGTTCAAAGATTAACCCTTAATGGCTCCTCATGCAAGCAATAACCCAGGCAAGTGGCTATAAGTATAGACTGGTTTCTATTTTAAAAGTAAGGAGTAAGACAGCACAAACATCATCTTTGCTGAATCCCAAACCAGCTCCCGAAGCCTTTTTTCTTACAGAAGAAGCCCACAGAGGAGTATAGGTCTGTGTCCTCTTATGTCAGGTCGCATTTATTATCCAGGAGAACAGCAGGAAGTATGCTCCCACTGCCAAACCTTACTTTACTGTCTATCCTGTTTCCATAGCAAGGCTGACTCCAGCGTGAACAGTTTTGTCATGTCATAAACAACCAAAGCTCCCATTGCCTCTTTGTTGTAAACCCTAGACATCTTAAATCGTTCTGGGCCTCAGGAACAGAATGACGTATCACAGTTTTTAAAATGTGAACCACTTTTTAAGTTAATTTGGCTTAATGAAGTTATATTGACCCATTTGAAAACTATTGCTCTACTTAGGCTTATTACAACAGTGCCCATTGTGCTCATATCTGACATAACACTTTATAGCAAAAAGTAGGCCTATAACATTAGTTAAAACTGAAAGTTCAATTTTTCCGATTTGATAGAATAGGCTACAGCTTAATGATTACAATGATCTTTGTTATAGTCTATGTGTATACACATATAGCCTACTTGGGTTATGAATTTAATCTTCATTAGCTGTGACATATAATCATTTCCAATAATTAGTTGCCTGAACTGCATTCACTGCATTCAGTCTTGCTACTGTCTTCAAAGTTCCACTATATGACTTTCTGCCACCAGAGGCATGATAGAGCACCAACATCTCAGACCAAAACAAAGTAATTATGGGCCACTTAGACAACACTTATCATGCATGTGTGACTGGCCAGGATATGAAAACAAAAAACAGAGGAACTCAGAACACATACAGTAGGAGTGTGATGTCAATATCTGGCCAGAACACCATTAATTAAGCCAATTTATTTTACATAAATTTAGTTGTTTGCTGCTAAAGTACTGCTGCTGCTATTTTAAAAATAATGTATATATACTATATGTCCCATTCTGTTTTCAAAGCAAAGTCAACACTGCCTGACGCTTAGTATTTGTTTGTTAAAACATCCACATATTGTCCACACAACATAACATGTTGCTGTATAATACTGTTTTTTCCTAGAGCATCAGTGATTTAAACATTGAACAGCTTCACAGTGCAAAACCACATTGTGATTTCTCACATTTCACAATATAAGGAAATGTGTTCAGGTATCACGCACATCACTGGCCTATATAACCACTGAATAGGAAAGACACTACACAAAAGCAACAGAAATATTTAATTTGGCTACTCCAATCAAACAAGTTTCTTTCAAATGTTCTACAATAAATATTTGTTGAAACTGGCAAAAACTTCATTTACTGAATGTACTTCAGGCATCAACCTTTCCAATAGCTTACCGACTAAGAATAATGTTAGTACACCATCACAATATGCTGTTTATTTTCTATTAAGAAGCTTAATGGGAACCTGAATTTGTACACTCATAGTCCCAATACATATGCACAAATAGCTGATCAAATCTTACAGTACTTTATGCATCTATACAGTATAGGTCATCCAAATACCAACATTTGATACTGTAACACAACCCATACATTCACAAAAGCATATGGTATTTTTATAGTAATCGTACAATGACTACTAAGTTCATCTACACAGTTTGGAATTCAGATTATACATTATAAAATATACAAATGTGAATTCAGCTTGACTTGCACTAACATCTAGAAAGGAGACACATTGTATAAAATAAATACAATTCAGTATCTTGATGTCACAAAAAAAAATGGCACTTGAAATTATCCTCTGCTACACCTCGGTACAATGCACTTGCCTGATTATAGGCCTACTGTCGCTCAAAGAAATGCACACATCATGTAATTTTTGTTTCTTATTTCTAAAAGGATAATCTTGTCTTCATATGACCTTTGAAATTACACCTAAATTAATGTATTTTATCATCAATTAGCCATTACTCTATAACCAATTACTTCTTGTGCATATAAAGGATACAATATAGGCCTATATGTGGGTTTTCTTTCTTTCAAAATACATGATTAAGAAATAGACATTTTTGGAATTACAAACAGACCATTCAATGTTAAAGTTGTAAGTATTTTCTCACATCATCTATTGAATCAAGTAGTTGTAGGGTTAGGGTTAGGGTAATGCAGTATAGTATAATGTTATATGCATACAATTTCTGTGCTATTTATATGACTTAAGTTCATAAACCTACAGACATAGACAATCGTAATTGAAAACAGAAAGTCTAGAATTAGTTAACTTAAGCATGTTAGAAATACCTTTTGCAACAGGCAAGTCATTTTACTAATGCAGACAACATTGATAGAATAGTTTTAAAATATCCTTGTTTGTCATTGCTCACCCATACCCTGTAAACATGGTCAAGTCACAGAGTGAAGTAAGTAAGTATGGATGAAGATTCATCCCATATGGGAAGTTAATCATTTGATGATCCAGCTGTTGTTATAGTGTATAGTAAGACAAGTCATATTTTGCATGGCCCACCACTATGGTTTTCTTTGCCGTCCCTTCAAAACAACTTATCAGATGACTAAAATGTAATTTAAGTCAACAGAAGTTAAATTCCTGCATTCATAAAATCCTCCCAATGTGGTTATTGTTCTGATTGGTTTAATGTGTTCCAATCACCTGATAATTATTTGACTGAAATCTTGAGTAAATATTTTATTGAGTTTCCAGGCTACAGAGTGTAAAGTGGAATAAATAGCTGGGATTACAAACTCAGGAGGATCTTACCAGACTACTGTTGTTATCTCTTTCCCACTGTCAATTTATCACACAAAATACAATTTATAATCTGCTGCAGACCATTGTTGTTGGCCTACTCTAAACCCTTAAATTCTACAATGTAGCCTTACAGAGTTGAGGAGCTTTGCTTATAGTCTCTCAGAATGACAGAGCCATACATCATGTTTGGAGGGGTGCACAAGATCGACTCCGACATGGGCGAGTTGGCGAAGGGGCTCGCCGGAGCGCCCAGGCAATCTCGGAACGGGGAGGGGGGCATTAAATTCAGGGAATGCCCCATGGCTAGCTTGACCTGAACCATCTCCTCCTCCTCCTCCTCCTCCTCGTGAATCTGGGCGTTATCGTACATGTAGCCGCGGAGGAGGCTAAACTGCTCGCTATCCATGCCCAAGCCGGGCTCCTCGTCGAAGGGGTCCAGGTGCTGCTGGATGAGGTGGGCCTGGTGGTACAGGGGCATGCCGCCGCTCACCACCGCAGGCACGCTAATCATGTCACTGGGTTCAGGGTCACGGTTAAGCTTGCTCACTAGCTCCTCCTGCAGGTGGCCCATCATTTTGTGTTGTTGGATGACGGCATTGTGCCGCAGGTCCTCAAGGCTATAGAGCTCCACCTCCTCCGTCACTTCCTTCAAAGACTCACTGGCAGGCATCTGCCCGTGAGCCACCATAGGGGGAGTGACGGGAGGGTTGGATCGGACAGCGTCATTCTCGTCCTCCTCAGCCACATTGTACAGAGTCTTAGTGCTGAGGTCACAGAACTCCAGGCCTGTGTTATGGTAGGTATTACTTAAGGGTTTGATGACAGCCATCTGATTGGAACCTGCCTCCTGTCTCTTCACATGCACTGACAGTCTGTGCCACATGTGATCCCCCTTTGGAGGATGTCTTGCACCTGGTTCAGACCATGACACAGACTTTCCATTAGAACTATGAACAAAATAAAGATGGCTGTTATTTAACAGGAACCCAGAAAGGTGGAGACAGCAACAGCATTTCTGGTTCATGTAAAAATACATTTCATTATTCATGGTAAACATTAATTATATTGCAAGCTGTTGTTTTGAAAAGCTCTTCTTAATTATGTATTTACATGCGCGTAAAAATATCACTAAAATAAAAACAAACATGATTGGTATTAAAAGAGGAGCCAAACACTAAAATAGAACTACAGGGGCAGCACCATCTACAGCTTGAAAACATAAAGGGTTTATTAAAGGTCAGCGACAGCTACAGTAATACACTTTTTAAATTCAATTCAGCAAACCTCCTCACGGTCTGCTAGTTATCCATTCTGTGTGTGCACTGGAAACATAATGTAGTGTTCCTATACAGCTCTGGCTATGTAAATGAAATATAAACAAATTGGTGCAGGCCACACAAGACTATCCTAGCCTTGGCAAAGAGTGCCCAGTATGGGGGGCGGACCTTCTGAAGGAGCACCCATAGAGCGTAACAGTGTAGTGCCGGAAATAGATTTCCAATTCATTTTCTCCATTGGCTTTTTGGATATTCCTTATATAAAATGTTTTATGTGAAAGTCATGATGGCTAGTGAGTTACTTCTAGCACTGAAAAGTACAATTGTTTATGTTACAAGTATAAATAATATGAAAACTATTGTATTTTAGTATAATGGTAATACAATAAAATAACTAATTAGGAAGAACAGGTGAAGAAAATGCTTCTTCTGGGATTCGCAATGGTTTATGGGATGCATAGTTCCTTTACTCTTAAAGTAAGTTATGTACAGTCTTGTACCTTTGCCTTTTTCTGTTTTTATAAAAATGTTTTTCGAATCAAATTGTTTATGGTCACGAAGATTCTCAAAGATGGCTTAAAACTATATATATAAAGGATTTTACGAAAATCCTTTAAAGGCCTCGGGGAAGACCAAGGACCAGGTGGAGAGATTATATCTCCACACTGACCTGGGAACGTCTCGGGATCCCCCAGTCAGAGCTTGCTGATGTGGCTTGGGAAAGGAAAGTGTGGGGTCCCTTGCTGGGCCCGACTCCGGATAAGCGGGAGAAGATGGATGGATGGATGGATTTGACGAAAAGTCAACGAAGAAAATGGAATGGAATATTTACTTCTGACACTAGAGCTGCTAAAAAAGTGGGTGGTTACTGTTACGCACTATGGCATTGAAGGGAGAGGTGTTTCTGTTTTGAAGTTAAAATATCAACAAGCTTTATCCAAGATCTCTGACTCTACCTTTAAAGGTCCACTAAGCATGAAAACAGTGGTTATCTGACTGCATAGTGACAAACAGGTGTAGATGCCGCTGAGCTTATTGGTAAACATGGCAACCTCCATAGCAGGAGGACCCTTACATCCCAGATTAATGAATTGCAATAACCTTTTTTCAACCATTAGGTGGTGATGTTCATTTGGAACTAAGTAAGTATATTGCAATATACTGTATTCATCTAATATTTTTCTTTTGTGATCCCACTTAAAACCGTCAGCATGCAGAGATGCTTGTTTTAATGTTATTAACAAAGCAAAGGCTAAATGGCTGTGTGAAATGGGTACTGACCTAGATCAGTCACACTCTGCAACAAGTGTCCCTAAGACAGTGAATACATTAAGTCAACAGGTGGCCTTTGAGACTAAAGTCAAATAAAACCAGCATCCCCAAAGTACCTCAGGAGCAGGGCTCACGCACTCAGTCGCCGTGCCAACCTACCTGCCGTTCCCAGAGTTCTTCTTCCTCTTGAACATGTTGAGGAGGCTGTTGCTCCGGCAGGCGATCTTGCCGTCGCCCACGTGCATGCGCACTGCGTCGGAGGTGGTGAACGCGCTGCGCACGTTGCGCTCCGGCTTGGCTATGATGATGTACATCTTGGGCGTGAACATGCAGCCCAGGGCCACGGTCACGCTGAGGCTGACGGAGAAGGAGGTGGTGATGATCTTGTAGTTGCTGCCGAAGTAGATGGGCACGAAGGCCAGCCAGATGATGCAGGTGGTGTACATGGTGAAGGCGATGTACTTGGCTTCGTTGAAGTTGGCCGGCACGTTGCGCGTCTTGAAGGCGTAGTATGTGCAGCTCATGATCAGCAGGCCGTTGTAGCCCAGCGGTGCCACCACGCCCAGGTTGCTGGTGTTACAGATGAGGAAGACCTCCCTGATGCTGGGGTAGGACTTGACGGGCTCGGGGGGCTCCATGACGATGAGGGTGACCTCCAGGGTAAGCTGGACGCTGATCAGCATGGAGGCGATGACCACCTGGGCCCACGCGCTCATGAACCTGGGCTTCCTGGTGCAGATCTTCTTCTTGCTGCCGGCGAGGATGCGCGCGATGCGGTTGGTCTTGGTCACCAGCGCCGAGTAGCACATGGCTGCCGACAGGCCCACCAGGAGGCGCTGGAGGTAGCAGGAGGCCACGGTGGGCCGGGAGATGAGCGTGAAGGGGCAGATGTAGCCCAGGAAGATCCCCGCCAAGATGATGTAGCACAGCTCCCGGCTGGACGACTTGACCACGGGCGTGTCGCGGTACAACACGAAGATGAAGGCGACAAAGGCCGTCACCAGGATGCCCACGCAGGCAAACACCACTTGGACAACGGACTCTGGGTTGCTCCACTCCAGGTAGCGCAGCGGGATGGGCTCACAGCCTGCAGAGAGAAGCAGAGGAGCCACCAGACATGTCAGTACTGGACACTACAGCTCATACACATATTACATTCCATGTGAAATCAGGGGCAATACATTCATTTGTCTATATACAGCGGCAGAAAGAACCACTGCAGCATTTTCTCAGATTTTTACTAATTATACATTTGATATTTTATTTACATGTTATATATGGATTTATAGATCTATATTTATAGAATTTTTGTATTTATGTTATATATTGCATATTATATGGTCTCTAAATGAAATACTGTTAAATGTACATTATATTAATACTATTACATTTTAACCTCTTTTAAACAATGTGCAGTGGTCTCTTTAATATTTTCCACGGCTGTACAGTTCACCAACATACTGTATACAGCAATGTGGCCGGTGTTTGCAGTACGAAGCACACAGTACAGTACGTTTAAAGTAGGTTTTCAGCTCAACTATAAACTATAAATAAATCTTGATCTAGCCAGCTAGGGAGAGTCTTGGCTAAAAAGATTTGAAGAGAAGGAAGCTTTACTAGCAGGACAAAGTACATGCAAGTCACTGCTTCTTCTGTTATTCTTTCATTTGCCACACACATTTGTTTCCTAATGTACTTCAGGTTTACCACTGCAATTTAATGGTTATTTTTCCATAAATCTTAAGAAACAGGGAGCCTGTTTGATGCATAAGTCCTGTGTGCAGGCTCTCTTTACATGTGTATTTAAAGCTACCACGGTCAAATCTGAAGTCGGTGCAGAGCCAGGAGGATCCTATTAAGAAAGTGTCTTCTCTTTGAAGTGCACAGAAGGCCTTTGAAAGTGGGCCAGCGACACGGCAAGCTACGAAGTAGGCCTGCACTCAGATAGGTGGTGAGGATGATGAATGGCTCTCAGGTAATGGGAAAGCTTATAAATTAGGACAGCAAAAACTCACTCCACGACAAGCAGGCCGAGTATGAGGCTGAAGGCTTAGAGTAACTAACCTTTCTACGGTGCAAACACCAGTTAGCCTCTTGTGAATGCATCACACAGTACCTGAGAGCCATCAGCCAATGAGGATACCCTTTAGGTTTACCTTTTCATCTAGTTTGCTGTAATACATTTTAACTAAGTAAGTTCACACATGCTTTTGCTACTCATTTCTTTATAATACGCATTAGTCCAGGAGCTATACAGTACCTCTGAGGAGGACAGTACTGTACCTTCCAGTTCTTCGTTAGGCCACCAGCCCAGGTCACAAGCCTTGCACGTGAATTCGTCCTGGACAAACTCGTTGTCCTTGCAGGCAGTGCAGATCCAGCAACAGCTCACCTCCCCCTTCCTGATCACCTGAATGACAGACACATTCACAGCACACTGAGCATTGCATCCAGCAGTCTGCATGCCACCTTGGTGCGGCCTGTCAAAGTGAGCGCCAAGCATGGTCTTTAAGGCGTTGTCATGGGAGATTACCTACATTTGACATGTAAAATGACTTACATGTACCCTAGCATTATGACCTTTTTATTACATTTATTTTAAGGCTGTCAGACGCGATTAGAATGTAATCGCGATTAATCGCACGCTTTATGTAATTAATTGCGAATAATACATTTTTATTTTTAAATATGATATTTATTAATTGCAATTAATTACGTAAAGCGTGTGATCAATGTAAATGTTAAAATGTAAATGTAAAATGTAATCACAATTACATTGAAATCGCGATTACATTTTAATCGCGACAGCGCTAACTAACTAATTTTAATCTGACAGCCCTCATTTATTTCATCCAAACCTAACATGAAATGATAACTATTATAGAAATAACTGTAGGCCTATTCTATAATCATATTGTTCAAATATTGGTGCAGGCTCAAAACAGTTCGTAGGGTGCTTGGTTTGTGGCCTAACACTACGTCGTCAGGCCACCACCCATCTAGAGTCACGCATGCTTCACAGCCATCGGGTGGCGCTCTACCTTAATCTGACCCTTGGAGCAGGGCTCGCTGCAGACAGAGCGCACCATGTCGCTGCGGTTCATCTGAATCATTGCGTCATCGATGCTGAGGAGGCCCTCATGCCAGGAGCCCACGTTGATGTAGTCGTAGACGCCAGGCCCCACATGTTGTAGGTTCATGATCTCATACCTGGACCACACACGGCACTGTTACAGTGGAGCATGCTGGGAGAAGACATGTTACACTGGAGCATGCTGGGAGAATACATGTTACACTGGAGCATGCTGGGAGAAGACATGTTATACTGGAGACTAGACATGTTATACTGGAGCATGCTGGGAGAAGACATGTTACACTGGAGCATGCTGGGAGAATACATGTTATACTGGAGACAAGACATGTTATACTGGAGCATGCTGGGATAAGACATGTTACACTGGAGCATGCTGGGAGAATACATGTTATACTGGAGACAAGACATGCTATACTGGAGCATGCTGGGAGAAGACATGTTATACTGGAGGATGCTGGGAGAAGACATGTTATACTGGAGACAAGACATGTTATACTGGAGAATGCTGGGAGAATACATGTTACAGTGGAGCATGCTGGGAGAATACATGTTATACTGGAGACAAGACATGTTATACTGGAGCATGCTGGGAGAAGACATGTTATACTGGAGGATGCTGGGAGAAGACATGTTATACTGGAGACAAGAC
>JAODTR010000015.1:158230-168779 GCA_025399935.1 Amblyopsis rosae
CAAGCGGCCGAAATGGGTTTTCTCAGGAGGGTGGCTGGCTTCTCCCTTAGAGATAGGGTGAGAAGCTCAGCTATCCGACTCTGGATAAGCGGATGAAGATGGATGGATGGATGGCAGAATAAGCATACTGTATATTCAAATTAATTACATTTAACTGTACACATTAGATGTGTAGTTTCGGTCTTGATCGTTCCCTAGGTTAATCAAAATATTGTGTTATACTCTTTTTGTTAGATGCATTTGTAAATTGAAAGTTAGAAACTGCGAAAGTTTATAAATATTCATCCCGCTGACAGAATTCCCAACGGCATTCTGGGTACTCAGATGTTGTGTCCAAATGGCAGCTTCTAAAGAAAGCTAAGTTGCTAATGCTCCCAGCTTCAACTAGTGAATTTGTGTATATACAGTATTGTATATTAAATTGCAATATTGTTCAAAAGATGAGCTTCTTGTTTAAGGTTCAGAAAGCATGTTCTAGATATAGGTTGGTTATTTTTAAACTGAGAGTAATGTCAGCTTCACAAATGCACCCAAAATGACTCAAAGTGGGTCTTTATGAGGGCTGGTATCTAGACGCCATGCTATGTGGACTTCTATTGCTAATGTGTTTGCTGCCAGGCATGTCAAATTGAGCCACTGTAATAACAAAGCTCTTCTATTTTGCCAGTGCAGACAAACACATAACCAGTCCATTCAATTGGGTAGAGGAAAAGTCGACAGGGTCAACCAACAATTATGTTTCTTTATGACCCTGTACTGACTACCTAAAAGCCTGTATATCACTTGATAAATCGTAAAACAAATAATATGTCAGTCAGCATGCGAATTGAATGCCATGACAGATTTATACCTGCATGACAACCAAACCTCTTCCAATCCAAAAGGGACATTTAAGACTAAAGATTACAATGGACCAGTGTGTTGTTCTGCAGTGATTAACTTCTGTGCCAACATGCAAATTAAACAATATCAACTGTAGTTAGCATCTCACAAAAATGTTATTGGGCTGTTTTATACTGTATAAAACATAGGACCGGACAGTGTGTGAGAGCACATAGACCAAATACTGTGTATTTGTGCTCTCAACGCAGTGAATTTAGATAAGAAAATAAAACATCCCAATAGCTTCATATATTAGAGGTCAACTGAGATTAACGGTTTGTTTGATTACAGTATAAGAAATATGGTCAATATCAATGAGCCACTCACATCATAGCACGTGTTAATGCCAGTGAACCTCTATATTGTGCAAGTGAGGTGCATTATGGGTCCAATCAAAGGGATAAACTTACCATCTTGGAGCTCTATACCAAAAAAATTAAACAAAACGATAGATATGACAGGACAGCACACAATAACTCACACAAACAACAATTAAAATGGCTGCATTGGCAATAAAGATGATTGTGGGAAAGGCTGAACGCTTACGGTGGAAAACAAATATTCTTTTAAGTGTGGATATATTGCAAAAAAAGACAAGGAAATGCCAAAAGGGAGGTGCGATGAACAAAATATGGAATAATTCAAAAATCTTGAGTGTTTGTAACTGAAAAATATAAGAATGGTGTTTACTGTTGCATGCATGGATTTATATTTACGTTTATCGCTTGAGTCTGTATGTTTCATAGTAGTTCAAGGTATTTTAGTTAATAAATGGCAGCCACCGCTTAGGTTTCAGTTTGTAAACGTAAATATATTGGCTATTATTATAAAAAGGATGTGTAAAAGTAATATGTAAAACCCTTGTTTTAATTTGAAACATGCTTGCTGAGCATTGTTTCAAGAAACTGAAGATCTGAAGCTAATGCATTTGCTGTCATCTTTTTTAAGTGCGTAAGTGAGAAAAAACTCTGTTTACCTAGATCATCCTCTGTAGAGCCACAGAAATTAATGGTATGAAAAACACATATTACTGGATACATTTGGGATATATCGACCCATTGCAGTCATAACAGTGTTCCATTGGAGCACAGCAGATGAACAGCTAAGACACAAACACATGCACAGAAGCACAGACTGCTGAAATGCGTTTATACCTGAGCAATTCCTGGCGTAGTTCATGTTCTCCTGTGGGTGTCCGTACAGGCGACACTGGAAACGGTACTGCCAGAACTCGGGGAACCAGGGGTTGCGGATGTTGGTACTCAGCCGCAGCTTGAGGAAGTAGTCGTCGAAGGAGGTGACCTCCTCAGACTGCAGCTTGACGGTGATGCCACCCACGGCCTCCTGCTCGAAGCCCTCCACCACCTCATCTCGGTCGGCCCAGCCGTCGCTGGGGAAGGGGAGGGAAGAGGATGCACATGCCAAGTGTTACTGACAGATAGACAACATAAATGTTGTCACGGTGCCCACAGGCTTTGGGAGATATAATTAGTAATGGATTGTTTTGGGTATTGTTCAATTTAAATCTATACATCTTTAGTTAAATGTGCATTGTGCACACAAAACAAAACATTATTCAGAATCTTGAATTCATCACAAGCTCCCCCCCGCCTCAAAAACACTAACTGGATTTTATGTAGGTTATTTTCCCCGTGCCGTCCTTCCTTCAAGATAACATATGTGTTGCAAATGAGAACATGTTATTAACTTATTTGCCTGATTAAATAAAAGTGAAAATAAAAATAAAATAAAATATGAATACTGCTCACTCTCAGTGCACACACTGTTCTACTGAGAAATTCTCTCCACTGAGAAAGTCCCTACAGATTATCACAAGTCCAGTGAGAATTCACAGTTCAAAACGGTGGCAGAACAATCTGCCCCATAGAAGAACATGAGCTCCCACCCTCCACACGATTCTAGATTGGTCGAGCAGGTGACTCTTACACGGGTTACCTCTCACCAAGGGTCTGGATAGGGAGCGGCTTTTGCAAAGCGCCTATACAGTATATGCACATCAGTTCTGCTGTAATCTTCTCACAAGGGACCATGTGGGCAAGACAAAAGCCTTGGTTTGACTCATGATACTTGCTTTTGTCTGTGATTTTCAAATGCCGCTTTTCATAAGCACATTATATATTATGCAGTGTTATATCACTTCTTTTGCATGAGTGACGAGTGAAGGAGCTACAGGAAACATCAATCCAATGATGACTCATTATTAAAAACAGAATATATTGAATAAGGAGATGGGACATTATCAAACAATTGTCCACATTTGAAATTCAAATACGGCAATTATTTAAAAATACTGACCAAAACAGAAGATTTAGCAAATGTAGTAAAAGGAAAAGGCCAATATAATAGCTGAACTTCACTGTACAGTGTGTATTAAACTAACCTAACCTTTATTCTAGTACGTTTATTACATTTATTCTGGTTTCTGTTACAATTGCATTTGTCCGTATAACTAAAAATCTCAGTTAAACCTCAAGATATAACGATAATACAAAAGCATTTTAGATAATGAATCACAGACATTTTAAAGCATCTTATGCCAATAGCCTACATCTCTGGTCGTGCTGGTATTTTAAGAATGAACTGACAAAAGCCTCTGAAAGGCTCAGCATCACCTAGCCATCTGTTTCCTCAGCACCACAGGAGCAGGCTGCCAGGAGCATGCCAATCAAGAACCACTACAAACCATGTTTCATATCTGTCACACAACACTCACAGGGAAGTCATTTACAACAACAACTTGAAGCTTTTGCTTTGGTTGTTTGAACATGATGTCCGTAATATCCATGACTACTTTGTTAAGCAAACAAGTTCTGTGATTTGAGATGAGTGGGCTCTACAGTGTTGGACGAGCCGTTTCATTCAGCCCCCACACTGCAGAGGATCGATGGCTGATGACCAGCTCCTCCAGCGTCCTGATTGGCTCTCTGAGCAGGCATCTGCATTTCTCTAAAAAACACTGCCTTTCTCCGCCGTCTCCTTGACCTAGAAAAACAACCGTGCACATCGCTGGACCACCACGCTCATGCCCTCCTTATCTTCGCTGAAGGCTTTCCTATACGGCCTAGCAGTGCAAATGTTACTGGAAGGACATACACCAACATTAGAACATGTGTGGGTTGCAGGAAAAGAGTGAGAGAGAAATAAAGAAAGTGAAAAGAGAACTGTTTGCGCTTCCCTTAATTCTCAACTGCCTTCCACAATAACATAGTCATCATAAAAAAATTATTCATTATGGAGAGCGGTGATGGGGCTCAATAAATGATTAGCCGTAGCCAGTTCACACGATATCCCCATTTGGCCTGACTGCTTGTCTCATATAGTACTTGGAGGCAAGCGGTTGGGAGAACAATGGGTATATGAGCTGATTGTGGCTTTGATGCACGCTAGTACTCATTCCCTGGCTTTGGCTGGGGGGAGCTGCTGTCCCACATTAGCCCAGGCTGGCTGTGATCTGACAGTGAGAGGGAGAGCTCGCTGTGTGAATGCATTATTCATGATCCCAGGCTGACTCAAAGCGTCTTCTGCTTTCAACCTCAACCTCTCAACAGGAGAACATACAGCACTTTCAACTGAACTGTGTTTAAACCAGGATGATACTTGTTAAATATCCCACCCCCAAAAACTGCACTTAATAATCACCTAAATGTTCCTCTTTGTGTGTTCATCATTTACATAAAGCTCTACTATTTCCAGAAATGATAACTTGTGTTTTCACTCTTTACTTTTTAATAATTTTCCAGAAGGGAAGTTTTAAGTAATTTGCACTTTGTGTTTTTGTGGTAAAGCAACGCTCTGTTATTTTATGTCTGGAAATCCCCTAGCAGCTGCAACTGGCACACGAAAACATGCAAAGTTGTGTTCCAAACATGGTGAGAAACAATGAGCTGGGGCAGATACAGTATCTGTGGCACACAATGGAGTGTACCTTGACGTGAAGCCATACCGTTGCCAGACATTCACAACACACCTGCCGATTAGCAGGAACTCCCCAGCCACGCCCAGACGTCTCATGGCCATGAGCAGCCCTCTGACGGTCATGCCCTCACAGAAGCACACAACCACCCGGGCTTTAGGCAGACGCTCCCGGAGCTTCCTGAGCAGCCGGTCAAATTGCTTCTCCCCGGCGTTGCTGTAGATCTTGTCAGAATGGGCGATGCACAGGCCTTCCTGAGAGGCCAGCTCTTTGAAGGCTTCCATTCCACTCTCACCGTAGTTACCTTAATGTGGCATATATCAAAGAACAGCTTCATTGGTACAAACTTGTTTAACATTGCCTTGGTCATGTTTGAATATATGGCTCATAGTAGTGCTAATGCTAAACTGGTGGTCGTAGATGAAGATTATTGGACCCTGTATCATGATTGGCTGAATCTGAAAGCCTCCTTCTCTCCTCCTATCTCTCCTGCTCTGTCGCTCCTGCTGACAAACGCTGGGATTGTCTAGGTTAATTGGAAAACCGCCCCCCTTTTAATTGCACCCATGTGACTCAGTGTGGCTCAGAATTAGTGGACCAGCATGGCTTACCCTCAGTGTGCACAGCTGACACGTACGTCCAGTTGTAGCGCTTGACAATGTCCAGGATGGCCCGGGCCTGCAGCGTGTCTGAGGGCACCACTCGAAGGAAGTACTTGAAGAGCGTCTTGTCACTGAGGTCGATGCTGGTTGCCGAATAGGCGATCTGTGGGATGTTAAACAGCTGCAAGAGGTTTTGGACTTGAATTGCCACTGAGCTGGAGCCAGGCCCGATGACCCCAGCGATGGGTTTCTTGGTTGGTGGCGGCTGATTGGAGGGAACACCTTCGATGCACCACCTGGAGCCGTCCTTGTCGTCTCGGATGGAGATCAGGGAGTCTCTTATGAACTCTATGCTCTGCTCCAGAGCCACGGAGGAGTGCCAGCACGAGTCTCTGATCTCACAGCCCAGGGTGATGTTGGGCAGGAGGTTAGGGTCTGAGTTGATGCGATCCAGTGTGTGGAACATGGCCTCCACCCTCTGGATGCCGTACTGCTCCCGGATCTCCCCGCATTTCCTCTCGGCCACCTTCTCCGCAGATGGTTGGTGGTGAACGGAGAAGAGTGCTCCGATTATGATATCTCCGTCCATGCGAGCCACCATGCGCGACGCTGCCCTCGGCACCAGAGCCCTCTCATATTGGTAACTGGATGAAACAAATGCCTCAAACAGTAGAATTGGGAAGTAGACGATGCTTATTGCAGTTAGGTAAATCATATTCCACATGGTGTCAGGCGTCTTAATCTGAGAATCATGTCCACTTGGTCATGCTGGAGCGCCATTTATCCTCTTGACTATAAAATAGCAATACACTGAGTCATTTCTCCTTCAGTGTTATCCTGTATGAGAAAAATATGATGCTGATTTGATTTCCATTCATCAAAACAGTATAATTTTACCATTGATAAATTCAAATTTCAGTGATTTAAATAATACTAGATATGGTGAGAGCAATATCAACATTTCATTTCACATAAACACCTTGTTGAAAGCTATAATGTCGTCATTGCAGGTTTCAACAATAATGTCGTCATTGTAGGTTTCAACAATAAAGTCAAACAGTAGTATCACACGTGTATATTGCAAATAAGGCATCAAGTAAACACCACCATAGAATTTGACAATGTAACAGGAAGAGATCCATTGGCCTATGTCTACTGATGCAGTCCTAGAACATTAGGAGACACCGGACGATGGGTCTAAGGAAAAGTTATATCTGTGATGGCTTTGGATAGATGTGAACGTTGTTAGTCTCAGCACCACGGATAGTTGCCTGGTAGTAGTATCCTCTCAAGCGCAGCTCATTGCGTTTTCTCAAGGTGATCAATACCACTATTAACACTCTACACCTGTAACTACTATAAATTAAAAGCCTGTGGCTTTAGTGAGTGTTAGCAGCTGACACTGGGTTCACATCAACCGCAGTTACAATTTAAATGAAGACATAAAAGATACGGCAGATTGCCAAAACATACCAACACGCATAACCTTATCAAAATGTGATCACTTTATCACCGATGCTGAGTAATATGCTTAGGTTAGGAGAACGTTCCCATTCATGCAATAACATATTTTAGAAAAGCACAGTGAAAATGAATTTTTTACCTACTGTACCTGCAGCAGACATTTGGCGACATAGCGTCTCTCCATCTCTTCTGAAGAATCACATATATTGGACTCTGCCGCGGAACCAGACTGCTTCTCCCTGTGTTGGTCATAAGGTGCCCCCTTCTTCTCTTTTTCATCACTGCATCCTAAAAACGGGTCACACTCACTGCAGTGCCCCTGATAAACAAGGGGAACCTTACGTTGGTTTATTATAACAACATGTCACGTATATTACACTCGCGCCGTGCGATAGTCTATCTACTGACTATAGGCTAATCCAATATCTATACTAATGCAAATAATTTGGAGACAGACAGATAGGCTAAAACTGGTTTGGTGTGGTCTAAAAGACAAAAGAAAAAGCAAAAGAAAACATGGTGGGAGAGAGGGATGATATTAAGAAACGAAAACTTCGATGGTGTGTTATAAATTAACTTCTGACCCATAGTCCGTACATGATGGGTAGAAATTGGCTGTTCACCAGATTTTACTCGCCTACACGTTTTTACTTTAGAATAGAATGCGAGTTTGCTGCCACTGCGTGGTTATAACCGGTACTTTCTCGTATAATGCAAAACATGTTATGTCATTTCCGGTGTTTAAAAATGGCGAACAGCAATAATGAAGCAACGAAGTCGATTATCTGGAGGCTGTGTTGGCATTCAGTTCGTCGGAATTGATAAACGAGAACATCATCTGACGAATCAATAGAACCGAAGTGTGTTGGTGGAAGGAAAAAGTAGGATATGCAGTATTTCTCACACAAATGTAGCCTACTGCAGTAGTATACAGTAGGCTACCGTAACGATAATCCACATTGCAGTGATCACATTTTTTCCATAATGTTGCTAGATTGTTGCACATCACTTACCAACTCTTAGATAATGGAGTTTACCGTTTTAACACGCACCATTAGTAGTGCACTTTATGACTTTAAGAATTTATATAACTGGGTATTATGGTTTAGGAAGTAATTGATCAATTAAATACGTCTGTATTGCTTAGGTCTAGTGATAGAAACATTACATGGAATAGAAATGGAAATGTTTAGATATGAAAGATCCACGCTGACTTTATTGTTTACAAAATAATACTATTAATTAAGATTCTAACACTGATATTTCCAAAGTGTGTATTACACTGTTTATTACAAAGCGGCAAAGCATTTAAAAATGAGCAGCCGAAGAAAGAGGGCACCCCCAGTAAGGGTGGACGAGGAGGCCAAAAAGAAGCTGAACTGGAACATGCTGGAGGACAGAAGAAAAGAGGACATTGTTGGCGATGACCAGGAGCCAAGCTGTTCCCTCCTCCCTGAACAACCACAGCCAACTGACATAACCCCCCTGTTCCCCTCTGGTGAGGACTACACAGAGGCCAGCTGCAGCACTTCTGTGGAACCCCCAAGTATATCTTCAGACCCAGCCTCTCCCTCCACATCTCTGGCCCTCACCGTAGTGCCTTATTCTAAGTTGGCCCACATCTGGAAGTCATTGATTGGAGAGTTCAGCATCCTGCCTGCCTGCATGCCCGCTGACTGTGAGCAGAGAACTTTCTCCCTCCACAGGGCTGGGGAGCAGCTATGCCTTAGTTCCACCAGCAGCAGCCACGATCAGAGCATTGAGCTGGTAGAGACGAGGCTGGGGGGAGATGTTTGCCCAGTGGGGTGTAGCCTTAGTAGAATCCCGCTGGAGGACTTGGATTGGCTGCAGAAGAGGAGAGTTGTGCAGCTCGGCCACCAGTGCAGAGAAGAGTCGATAAAAGTACGTACAGCGTGTTTGTTATACAGCTCAGGTAACAGTCATCAAGTCCTGTTTCTGGAATAGACCTTGTGGAAAGCAGAGGTACACAAATGTGAGCTGTTTTGGTACATCCCACACCTACCGTAAATACTGAGTGGTAAACCCCACATAACACACTATTTCTCCCTACAGTCACTTAAAGTGTAACTGCACCCTAAAATGTGTTTGTTGAGCTGTAAACAAAGTGACATGATTGATCTGTGATGAGACACATCAATACTGGTGTTACTGACAAAATTCCTGTCATATCCGTAAAAAAAAAAAACAGGACCTGGCTGGTCAGTACGCTCATTCGTCATCAAATTCAAATGTTAATGTTAATTGGGGCCCCCCTCTCAGCCCCCCACCCCAACTCGACTCATTTCTCAATGTTGTAGTGGGTGGAGTCAGGCTCAGAGCTGGGGTGCAGTTACACTTTAAATCTTCTATCCTAGTCATGTAACTGTAATGATCTATATCACAATATTGGGGGTGGGGGAAGGGGGTTAATGTAATCCTATGGTAATGCCTCTTACTGCCTAATCAAGCTTTAGTAAGCCTGGTTTATTTGGTTGCTAAAGTTTCCTCCACCTATTGTTTGGCTCTTTATGGCAGGTGGGGATTTACCTTCTGGAAAGTGGGTTAGCAAAGCCGGAGTTCCTCAGCGAGGGGAATGCACGTTTAAAGAAAGCAAATCAAGTGATGCAGAAGCTAATGGAGTACTTTTACGACTTCATTGTCCCTGGTAAGTGCTTTAAGTTAAGAGCCGTATCTTGAAACACCACGCTTTTCCAGTTTGCTGTCTGAAGGGACATAAAAGCCTAAACCCCTTCTTGAAATATTGAGCTAAGCAAGATAGGGCAAATAAAGTGCAACATAGAAACCGAATATTCAGCCCAGAATGGAGAAGTGTGTCTACTAGGAGTTTTGAATGATATGGGCGTAATTGCATGCTATTGGTCTTCTGTGTGTGTGCGTGCGCGTAGACGTGGTGGAGAGCGAGGAGCAGCAGCAGAGCGACACAGACCCGGAGCGTCAGAATGTGGAGGAGCTATACGACCACGTCAGACACATGCACCAGGGAGACAGCCATCAGACATACGACGTCCAGCACACGGCCCTGGTCCCTGTGCTGCGGCTCTATCAGAGCCAGGCTGTCGGCTGGATGCTGGAGAGAGAGAATTACAAGAAGGACTCACACAAAGGTGACTGACACTAGACTGTTAGAATGGGGAAATTAACAAGGGTCTGCAATTGATTGATGTTATGACTCCAGCAGTACACAACCAGCCTTTAGATTTAGTAAGAGAATGTTCTGGATGAAATCACATTTGAAGCAGGAAATGTTATAACATTCTCGTTGTTTAGACATAAAGTGTTAACGACGTCGATATTCAGCCGCGGAAAAAAATGACGAGACCACAGCACATTGTTTTAAAATGTATTGGTATCAATATACTGTAAAGGAGAAACATATTATATCAATCAATCTTTATTTCTATAGCACTTTTCATACAAATTCATGTAACACAGTAGTGCTTCACACTACAATGTCATTAAAAAACAATACAAAATGAGTAAAAACAATATAATATATAAAGACCCCAGACCCGCTCACCAGCCACCTCAATCTCAGTCAGAGAATGGAACCCCGAAGATATTAACAGAATGAGCCTACACACCAACATACCCCAGACCCCCAAGGATGTGGCACCAGGAGCGCATCACCGAACACAGACACTGGGCA
>JAODTR010000015.1:168879-182313 GCA_025399935.1 Amblyopsis rosae
ATTTGAGGAAAGAATGTGTGAGTTTTCATAGAAAACATGAAATTGTCTGGGTGACCCCAAACTTTTGAACGGTAGTGCATATACCTACTATTCATTATAAACAGGTTACCCTTACAATAATAATTCCACTTACTCTGTTAGTGTTACTCTGTGTGTGTGTGTGCATGCGTGCGTGTGCATAACCATTCATTGAAAGGGTAGATTTCACACCATTGAAGAGTTGTGATTTAAAATCACAACAAGGAAACTAAAATATGAAAATGTGAACAAAAACAGAAAGCATGGAAAACCTAAGAGCGCCCCCTGTAGATACTTTAAAAGTCAAATAAGTAAGATATTTTAATGTGAAGTTAAATCCTCCATGTAAATTTGTGTTACCTCATAGATACCAGCTCACCTGATGTTGCGCGTGGAGCGCTGCTGGGCGACACCAACCAGTGACCCATACAGCAACATTCAGTACACCTTCATTAAGGACAGGTCTGCCGCAACTACATGTGATCTACTTCACAATGACAGCATGAACCAGACAAGACACAGTACAGTTGTACTAGATTGAAAGGTTGTATTGCTGTGTGACATAGCAGAACCTATTTGATTTGTTGCTTTTATGTCACAATTAGAAGAGCAGAAGACACTTGAAACTTATTTTAAGATATCCATTATCTCTCACAGCTGATCCACATAATAATCCTTATACATAATAATTATTCACAACTCTTTCAATATCACTTGTGTGTTATGGGTTAAGCAGCCATGTGACTGTGGCTCCTAATTTTCAAACTCTTGATGCTCGGCCCTCCTACAAGAACGCTGTTGAAATGTGAAATAAGAGAATTCATTGCGTAGAGAGCTGTCCAGACAACAACTCGTTGGATATGGTCATGTGACCCCATCCGAGGCCATATGCATTTCAGCTCGACAGCTGTGCATGCCCTTGACAACCACACAGTATTTTGTACTGTTAGCAACAGCATAACAATGAAATACACAGGGTTTTCACGAGGCCAGAGGATCAAATACTCCAAGTAATCTGTTTCATACTGTCCAGGATGGGTTCAAACAACGTTGACACTATTCTATTTGCTTGTCAAATGGCCCTCTATAATAGCATCATTAAAGCAAGACACCTTGACATGTTTTTGTCTGTCACCTAGCTGCCCAGTGCTGTTAAAGGAACAGACCCTGGCTGTATTGAAGAATGGCCAGGGACCAGAGGCCATGTTCAGGATACAAATGTTCAAGTTTGTGGGCAGCTCTTACACAGATGTCTTCCTCCACTGCAACGTCCTGATCTGTCACAACACACCGGGGGTCTGCCAGCCTGTGAGTGGGATTATTATGTCATGCCTGTCAAAGCGCTTAACAAAGACTGGTTCAGACCTGTGCAGCTTTAGGTCCTAAAATAGACCTTGAATTGTTTTCAGCCGCTGGTGATTAGTTTGTCTTAACTAAGTCCAAATGCACGAGGACAGTGATTCTCATACGCACTACAAGAGAGTACTTAATATCACTGTTGGCTGGTAACCCCTTAACTCTCTGTCTCTTGTGAATGTGCCTACCAAACAATAACAGAACTGTTCTGCAGAAGATGGATTAGGGAGGATGAGGCGAGACCTTCCACTCTCCCATACGGTATCTTATGGACCAATCCGAAGGCTTTTGACTGAAAGTGACCGACCAGGCCTCAGTAAGTTTAGGAATGGTAACCTTCCGCATTCTGTCTCACACGCACTGATCTGGGAAGTTATTTGAATGAATTCAGATTCTTTGCACTCGTATATGCAGGACTAGACAGTGGTTCATATGCATTAAATGCTAACTTTCTTCAGCAGATGCCAGAGGTGTGCCCCCTGTGGAGACCTTTGTGCTTGCAGGACTGCTGGTTGTGTTGATTCTTGTCACTGGGGTGTTTGGAAGGCTATGGCTTCGGTCCAGGCATTCGTACCCAGCGCGGGAAGCCCAGCTTACCCTCTCCAATATTCACCACATCTCAGAGGTGGCATCATGAGACTGTGGTCTTACTGAGAACACACAAATGGACAGACCAAAACACACATGCAAGAGACACAACTCTGTCACACAGTCACACATAATACTGTATGTATAATTACCGTATAGGCTACTGTATATAATATTGGTCGGATGTAAATACATGTTTAGAATGTGGAGGAATTTTGATATATGTGGTTTACAAAAATGCCATATGAAACACTTTTCTGTTTTGTAACAAGTAAAAAAATAAATAGCAACAACAACAAATGGTGTCCTGTATTTCGTAGGCTATATCATATCTGTACTGTATGTCATTTTGAACATGTTGAATCAACCTATCAGCCTACAAACTTGTCTGCTGACAAAGCTACAATATGTTTAGGGTATTCCCCAGTCCTATTTACAGTGCTCTCGCAAACCGAGTGCTCTCTACAGTCCCAAAGCACGTTGCTGGTCTTCTGCGTGATGACGTAGTACTGTAGCGCCTCACATTTAGACAACACAAACGCCGACAGCCAAGCCACAACAGCGTAGATAAAGTTAGCCCACGACAACAACGCTTGCAGCTTGCTTAAAAAAAAGTATTGAAATCATACCTTCCTGCGAGTAGTTTCTTATTGTTACAGTTTAAGCATATATGCCATGGGGAATAATAAGAAAACGTAAAAGTTTGTTAAACGTTTGGACCGGACTTAAGCTTTTTATTCAGGTAAGCATTTTCTGGAAGCTACCAGCTAACGCATATAGCAAGTGAATTTGCTAGCTAATGCTAGCTTGCTGGCCATGTTGTGTTTTTGTGTGACAAAAGTTTTTTGTTCCGCCGGACCGGTGTGTCACATTTTCATCAGTGCATCTGCTGTGTATTACAAATGCGTTTACATGTGACATAAGCTCATGTGTATAACAAGTTAGCCTGCGTTATTTTTTTACAAGATTGACATCTGCCCCGTTTATAGAAAACTGCTATTGTAGGTACGGTACCATTTACCAGGCAGGTTTTGTAATATTCTCTAGCTGTTGGTGGCAGATGTTGGTAGCAGTAAATACTTGACTACAATGCCTCTACTGTTTACTTCTATGGTTGGTTATGGTCGTGAGTCATGTATGATCTTAGTGGTTGCTTATATTGTTAGACTGTCTGTAGTAAACTAATAATTTAGTTTTAATCCCTTTCAAACCCACACGCTATCCAAATTAGTTTCTGTATTCTCCTTTGTGTCTTTGACAACGTTTTTCATGTGTTCATACTCTTAAATACCTTGCATGTCAGTTGTGTCTCCAAATCCAATTAAGCTACAGAGCCAAAGGTGGGGGGGTCAACTGCATAAAGAACCAATGTGACATGTAACCTAAGATGTGGTGTTGTGAAATGTCATGTAGCACTTCAAGAGTTTAACATCCTCTGAATCAACATACCTAGAAACCTGGCCTAGAAGTTACAAACTACTATGCATGTGGTAAGACTGTTTATAACTCAGATATTGTTGTGACAGTCTACTAGTAGACTACAGAATCAGCATAAGTTGTGAAACTTTTTGTTCTCTTTCTTTCCAGGGTTGAAAACATCTCTTCCTGCTCTGATTCCATCCTGATTGCTTCCTCGCTTTGGGGTGACATTGTAAAAATGGAGAGCTTGCACATCCATTGCCTGAAGTGCATCAATAGAAGATGCATGACGAGGCCAGAGATGGGCGTTTCCTGTGACCTCATTGGCTGCCCTCTGGTCTGCGGGGCAGTTTTCCACGGGTGTAAGCTGGAGGAACATCGCTTGCTGTGTCCATACGAAAGGGTGCCTTGCCTCAACCAGGGGTTCGGGTGCCCGTTCACCGTGGCCAGGATCAAGATGGCCGACCACCTGGAGACATGCCCAGCCAGTGTAGTGTGCTGCACCATGGAGTGGAACCGCTGGCCTGTGAGCTATGCCGACCGCAAGTCCTACGAAAACCTGAGTAAAGACTTTGATGAGGTGGAGCAGCTGGACATGGCGTTGGCTTTGCAGGACCAGAGGATGCTGCTGGAGTCCCTGAAGGTCACCACGATGGTGTCGAAGAATGGAGAAAAGCAAGGCGATGAAAGTGACAAGATGGCCGCAGAGTCAAGTGTAGCAGAGATAGTGTTGAGTAACGGGACGGTAGACATGGAAGAAGAGCCCTACAATGAGCTGTATAAGGCCTCTGTGGAGACGAGACGAAGCCTAGCAGTTGCTTTGGACATCCTCTCCAGTTCCAAGGACGTTAATGTAATAATCGGAAGTTTAAACGGAGAGAAAACTGAGAAGAACAGAGGCCTTCACAATGGAGACAATGGCGATAATCGCGGCGATTATGTCGCTTTGGGGGATTTGAAGAACGTGGACATGAGAGAGAGTGACTCCGATTCAGACTGTGAGCTTGGAGCGGTCGGTGGAGTGGATTGTTCAGTTGGGACTGAGGTGGAACATGACACCATTTGCTGGGTGCAGGAAAATGAATTTGTGGAGCTGTTTGTCGAACCAGAGAATAGTGATGTTATCAGCGGTGCAATCGATTCCTCCTTCATCAGGCCTGAGATGTCTTACCATTCCCTGCCTGTGTTGGCGTTGGAGCCGCCGGGGCCTCACCTATCACCACTATCACCCCCAATACCTCTCCTGTTGCCTGATCGTGTACGAAATAATTTATTGCAACACCTACCCAGTGAACTGGGCTATCGATACCTGGAACGTAAGCTACAGAATGTGGAGGTGCTCAGAGGAATGAGTGTGTTTACATTTAATGGGCGGCGGGCTCTGCTGTCGGATCCTTACTTGTTTCGGGCAAAGATGGAGGACAAGTCGGTAGACACGTCTGACTTGGAGGTGCCAGATGACCCTATGGGTCTCCATGGCATTGATCTCATCACAGCAGCCCTTCTCTTTTGTCTTGGGGACTCTCCAGGAGGCAGGGGCATCTCAGACAGCAGGTTTGTGGATGGCTATCACATTGACTTTGGCACTCAGACCTTCTCATTTCCTTCAGCTATTCTGGCCACCGACACCATGGTTGGTGATATCGCTTCCGCGTCGGCCTGCGATCACGCCAACCCACAGCTGTCAAACCCGAGCCCCTTCCACACTCTCAGGCTGGACTTGGTGCTTGAATGTGTGGCCCGCTATCAAACCAAACAGCGCACCATGTTCACCTTTGTGTGTGGCCAGCTCTTCCGGCGGGATGAGTTCTCATCTCATTTCAAAAATGTTCACGGGGACATCCATGCTGGTCTCAATGGCTGGATGGAACACCGCTGCCCCCTAGCGTACTATGGCTGCACCTACTCCCAAAGACGATTCTGCCCATCTGTACAGGGTTCCAGAATAATCCACGATAGACACCTAGGGTCGTTTGGAGTACAGCTTGGTCTCCCCTTCAAGTATGGGGGCAGTCTTCCAAGTAACGCCTGCCGCTTTGGCTCCCAGTGTGACCATCTCACCAGTCTTCCCTTTGAGTTGCTCCAGCATGTAGCAAGCTTCCTGGATGGGTTTAGCCTGTGCCAGCTGTCTAGGGTCTCTCGCACCATGAGAGACGTATGTGCTAGCCTACTGCAGATGCGGGGCATGGTGGTCATGCTTTGGAGCAAGAAACGCCTTGCTAATGGGTCTTTCTCCTGGCAAATTACAGACAAAGTAAGCCCTTATACATTTTATTTTTACATTTGTTTTGTCATTCTTTTTATTTCAACTTGTCATTGTGTAACGAGCAATACATGAAGGGGGGTGTGTGTAATTAACCAGAATATCAAGACTAGAAAGACAAAAAGTGTATAAATCACTAGAAGGCCATTCTAGATTAATTCACATTACCTTTTACACTAACTGGACAAACAATTGGTACTTTTATTGGTGGTGCATTATTAATTTTTTATGTTTATTTATTCAATTAGGTGTGGCGATTCAGCACAGCCTTTGGTACCGTAAATGAGTGGAAGTTTGCCAACATTGCCAGCATGGCGGACCACCTGAAGAAGTGCAAGTTCAACACGATTTCCCGCCGAGAGGAGGCCATCCCTCTGCCGTGCATGTGTTTCACCAGAGAGCTTACAAAAGAGGGCAAGTGTTTACGTTCAGTGCTGAAGCCAGTAGCATGAGCTCTCTTAAAATGTCCCTTAAATACAGGTGTATTTTACTCCAGCGTTTACAGACATTTTCACACGTTCCAGCCTCAAACATGAGCTGTTTCAGTCTAGATCAGGGTGAAAACGTAAAGTCAGTTCTAATTGATGTCATCAGTGCCAGTGGTGGGGTGACAATGTTTCACATACTGGTGACAAATACAGCCTTTGTGTTCCTTTTCCTGCATCCAGATAGCTCAAATGCGAAAGATTCACATACCTGTGAATTTATGTACTAACATTGTACTAAAGATCTACTTTTTTTATGCTCCATTAATGTGTAAATAATCTAATATTTTGATGTAGAAGTTTTTATTTTTGTATTGAGAAGTTAGTACTGGACTTTGTTGGGAATTAAAATAGCCTTAAACTTAACAGTAAACACTTGATTTGTAGTCATGAGATAGTTCTGAATATCTCAGAATTTTTTTTTTTACCACTTTGTGCTGGAACAGTTGCTTGTATAATATCTTGCACGGTTTTATATCTTACCCCGATACCTAAAATGACCATGTTTGTTAAGCACAAAATGATAATTATTTTTAAGATGCTGACCAAATATGAGTTGTGCACAAAACTTAATATTTTATAAGGCTGGGTGATGTTCCCTGTAGCTCTCTACCTTTTAAAGGTATGTCAACATTCTTTTGACTGTTTGAAGTTCAGGAGATTTATTACTCAGCCTGTGGCACAGAAACGTGGATGGATAGTTTTTAAAATGGACATTTTTCTATATTATTATCTCACTTCTGGCAAATATGCAGTTGGACAGGAGAAAGGGTTAACACACAAGCCCAGAGCTAATATATTTTTATTTCCGACAAGCAAGTTTGTCATCTCTACCAGCTACTTTGGCAGTTTTTTTTAGTTGTTTTTTTCCTCCCGTGTAAGTGTAAAGATTTTGAGAACAAACGGCCACTGTTAGCAGTACAGTGAGTCTCCCTCTTGAAAAGTCAGACCTCACGAAACCCTGCCGGCCAGGTTTGAACATTTTAATATGGGCACACAGACACTTGTTCTGGTAATAAACATATTGGTTATTTATCATGGTTGCATTTATAACCTTTTCTGTTGGCACTGTGTATCTGCTTTGTTCAAATATTGGTGTCTCAGGTTGTTGGCATAAAGTTCCGTCATAAATGCTGGCCTTCAGTTGTAGTGAGTATTGTGTAGCCTGCACACTTGCTGGGATTTGCACAATGAATTTACAGCTACTTGATTACCATGGGGTCCAGGTGGGGCCGACTAATGTACCACTCAGTATTATGCCTAATCGTGTGGATTGCAGTGCTGAGATAGCGATTTCTATATTTCCTAAGTCTATAATTAAAATGGGATGCCAGTTGAAATGTTTTGTAAATGTGTTGTGAACATTATATCACAAAGTCAGAGTTGTTGCCCATTAATACTCATAGGGTTAATAGAAAAGTCAGATCTAACAAAAACAAATTGAAAGTTTGTAACCTTGTGTGAAGGATTACATGGATTTACTAGAAGTCAGGAATCTGCACTGAGAAACTGTTAAAGAAAAAAAAAGTGTTTATCCATAGGTATCTCTTGAGGTATTTTAGTCTATAGAACCAGTCCTTGTTTAAGTTGTATTTTTTTTTCTTTGTTTTTTGGTACTCAGATTGGGGGGGGAAAAAAGTGTTTTTGGTTGATTTTTGCACATATGTATGTACTGTAAGTGTGTGGTGAGCAGGGTGTTTGTCAGTTGTGATTTGCATGTGAGTGGGATGTCTTTATAAAACAATACCTGTTGCAATTTATTTTATTTTACAGTGTCAATACATTTTTGTAATCACTAATGCATACAATTTACTTTTAATGGTCACATTCTATCAACTGCTGGTGTACACTCCATGCCCATGTTCACTAAGTCGAAGTAAAACCAGGGGTTTCTTATACACAGTTCTACCTTTTTGATAGATCTGTGTGAATGTTAAGACCTGGGCAGACACATACAATGCAATATATGAGGGTATTGGGTACAAATTTAGCTTGTTTTGCTATTAAGACTTTATAAGGTTTTATAGACTGGCTATAATGTGTTTACAGTCTACTGGAGTGTGTCGTCATTAAAGGTTTTTCACTCGATCAGAAGTGAGCTGGCTGATGTTATTTAACATAATCTATTTGTTTACTGTGTGGGCTGTTTATTTAATAAAAAGTAATTGATCTTTAATCAGTTTTTCTTACTGACAATGCATTATGTAATTCCACAATATTATTAGTAATTACCACAAAGTAAGCCTAGGCTTAACCTCTTTGTCTCAACTAGATGGTGTCAGCGGAGTAAGATGAGAAGTTCCTTGTTTAAAGGAACATCTTTTTCTCTTAATCTCCCTGTCTTGAAACAACTATAAATATTTATGTACCAAGAGTGCAGAAATATCCTTTGGATCTTAAATGCCTTAACCACTCGACAATAATGAGTGTTGTACAATAGCTTGGTTGACATAGTCACAGTGTTTTTTTCCCCTCTTTTTTCTCATCAATCAATGCAGGCAAAGTCCACAATAGGAAGGCTAATGTGTAAATAATTGAGGCTTAAGAATGTAGGCGTATAGCTGTTATAGGTAGGTCTATTATTATTGCACATTGTCTGCTCTCTTCCACAATAAGATATTCTGTTCTACCCAAGTGTTGCACACTCCTATTGGTCTTTATATCATGATAGACCCATTTCATTCATTATATTCATTTGAGTGCTCTTCTATCATATGAAAAGACCCCACCCCATATCCTAATGCTAGTGAGGCCTAGAGCAAAATAATGTATTACTAAAAGTCGTAACACCGTGGCTTGTTGCACAATTCCCCCCAAAGCTATCGTGTTTCCACATTTGACAACTGAAAGCAGATTAGGTTCTCTGAATTACAAAAGCAGTAGTTAAGCAATGGTCCAGAATGCACGACTTAATAGTCGAAACCCAAATCAGAAATGTATACTTTTAATCACTTAGATAATAAATGTAAATATTTTATTTTTGAATAGAGATAGAAGATATGTAGCCAGCACTCGCTTGGACAGTGTTATTGCTGCAGAAGCTCTAGCGTCTACAGCGAGGAAGTAAACGCACATTCATATCACACTGTATACATTTGCATAGAGTTGTGGTTTTGAATGGAGACACTGGGACCTGTTTGCTGCTGAAGAAGCTAGTATGCTTTTCCACTGTGCTCAACTAAGTACAGAGAACAGAGACCACATCGAATGCTACATAACAATAACATACAACAACTCAGTAGGTTTACAGAGACTATTTGGATTGGCCACAATATTCATTGAGATGCGCTTGAGATATGATGGAGATAACATTGTTTCCCTGGGGTCACTTGCAGCATGGGAAACAGCAGCAGAAGAGGCGTACGCAGGGATTCTTCTTCTTGTATTTCACCGCTTGCTTCATGTGAACAACACTCCTGGCCACGTGGTCTTGTGTGGCGCTCACGTTGGCCTCTATGTTGTCCATCTTGCAGCCTTGTTCCTCCACCAACAGCGCCATCTGGAAGAAGAGCTCCCTGATGTCCTTGATGCGGCTCTCCAGCTCCAGGAGCTCCTTGTGGCGATTCTCGATCTCTACCAGCGCCGAGCGCGCAGTCCTCTCGTTGGCCAGAAGGTCCTCCGAGAACACGTTCCACTTGCCCGTCTCGATCATCTCCTCGATCTGCTCGCAGCTCAGATCCCTCCCCATGATCTCCGCCTGCCGCTGAATGCGGCTCTTGCAGTTGTCCCTCTGGGCCATCTCGGCCTTGTTGTACTCCGACATGGCGTCGTGGAAGGCTCCGGTCAGGGAGACGTACTGTGAGCGCACCATGCGCACCTGAGCGGCGCTAGAGCCGTGCTCTTCTTCCAGGTCCTTGCTCTGTTTCCCCAGCCTCTCCAGGCGGCCGTATATGGCCTCTCCCCTGGCCTTGATGTCTCGCCCGATGGCGTTAGTGTCTCGCTTAATGCTGCTGAAGCGGCGGACGGACGTGAGGAACCTCGTGTTCTGCTTGCCCAGGCGCTTGACGTCCAGCTTCAGCAGGACAATCTCCTTCCGCATGGACTGGGCCTCTTTGAAGACCCGGCTCACGACGTCCTCCCCTTGGAAGATGACCTCGGGGTGGCCGAGGTCTGTTTGGTCATCCTCGCTGCCCGGGTGCTCTCCATGCTTGCTCTCAGGGTCTGCGGGGCCAGGAGGCAATCCCTGCAGTTCAATCAGTCTGTCTCTCATCTCACCTGCAATGGAAGTTAGAGAAACCTGGTCTTGGCGTTGTCAGTCACACCTGGAACAGGTGGATATGTGGCTCTGTTAATACAATGTAAAATGTAAGTAATGCATAATATCAGTCACAGCCTACATTATCATATATGGATTACTAAGTGTTTACTGTCTGGATTACTGTCTGGTCATATTTCCATTTCTTGATTTTGATTTTATGTAATAAAGACCTCCAAGGAAGGGCCTTTTTTCGCTTGTGCCTTATGCAGACCATGAAGAAAACATTACATGATTTCTACACAGAGACTGTTGCCTAAGATTATTCAGTTTGTCTCAATGTCGATTTATCATAAGGTAGAGAGTAACCTATATAAGATGTAACATGTTGCCTTATTTAAAAACAAATGTATCCAGTAAGAACTTTGTTTTATATTTTTCAAATCAAAATGTACTTCCTCGCCGTCTGTGAGGCTCCCCAATTTTTTTTAAAGAAATTAGAAGTTTACAAATCAATCGTTTTAACGACGCGTCTATAATAGCATACCATAATTAGAGTAGTGCATGTTGACGCATCGTTTTACTGATCGAACGTTTTGAAACATGGTTTCAAACAAATGTAATGTAAACGTAGGCAATTTTTACATTAAAACATACATGCTATAGCATATTAAACATACCTGAACATCTAGGCTCCAATTGCCCTCAATATTAAACCAACGAAAGCAGAAGAGATAACTTCTAAAAGCAAAATTTCCCCCTTTCTCTCCGTGAAAGACCACATTTCATGATGTACAGGAATCAACCACCCACCCACCGTTCATGGGAGTTCCCATAGAAGCTCCGTTCAAGTCACTTAGTTGCATCTAAATGCGGAAATCACTCTTTCGTGTTCATACAGGCCTACTACAGTTCACAATGATATTCTGAGAACGCTTGGGCGTATTAGGCAAAATCTACTGTCACTTGTTTTTGGTTAGGTTTAGGTGTCATCTTATTTTTTATGTTTGGTTATTAAAAGTAGTCCACATGAACATCTGTGGTTTGATCTGATCTCTCCACAGCAAAAACAAAAAGAAAAGAAAAAGTTTAATATGTTTGTATTAAATTCGTTTTTTATTTGGCAAATACATTTTTTTTATTGGAGTGTCTTAGGCCTACATGTAAAATACATGCATGTTGTCACAATTACTAGTTTAAGGTTCTAGGTGACTATATAGCCTACACAACACAACATAAAACCACAAGAAGATTCAATTTTGTGTTCAAAAGAATCTACTTGTTGTTTTTGTCATAATGAGTGTATCTGAATAATGGCATCCTGCAGTGGGCTTTTTCTTCCTGTACCCCTTGGACTTGCTTCGTGGAGCTCTCAGCTCTCCATGTGTGTGAGGTTGGAGTGGGCCTCCTTGTTTTTCACGTGGTCACACTCACTGCACACTCCATCACGTACTCTCCTCCGGAGATGGATGTGCAGTACTGCTAACAGCAGGAGTGGGGCGCTGTGGGAGTCTGCTCCCCTAGCGTACAGAGACCCTGGGGGAAAGGCCCAACGGTTTCACTGCCCAGCCGCCGTTGGGCCTTTCCCCCTGATTCCCCCTGAGTGTACATCCTGATAAGTCACCGAAGCACAGCTTCTGCCTGCGTTTGATACCTGCTCTTCACCTGGAAGGCCGCTGTTGTCACGTTGGATGGTCTGGAGCGCCATGATGTGTGCGGCTTACTTAAGGACATGTCCATGTTCTGGTCATGGTCCAGTGCCTCAGTGCTGAACCTGTCTGGGTCAGAGGGACCAGCTTCCTTCAGACCTTTTAAAAACAACATGTCTAGATTGCCCTGTCAGTCTCACTGAATGAAGAGACAACAGTGTGATAGCGAGAAGAAGACAAGTGTAGTCGACAAACAGATATTTCAGAATCTGAATATCATGGCTGAAGGAGAAGAAAAGAGAGACATTTGGATTGTGAGAATAATGTTCAGGAGAAAGAGAGTTATTATTTAGCAGTATCATTATTGTCATGATTTGTCTTTTATCATGAAATTGATAAAAGAAAAACAAGAGGAACATTAACATTAACATTTGATCTGCTCTGGTCCTTCAAATGAATTAGGAAATAAATAAACAAAGCGTTGGAGAGGTTGATTTATACTCTTGGGTGTGTGAAACAAGTCTAGTATTCTTGATTTTACTCCTTTTTTTCATTTTTTTGTTGTTGTTCTTTTGAAGTGAGCATTCTGTGAACAATTTTTGTGGACAAACTCGTTTTAGGATCAAGTAAATGTTGAAAGAATGCAGCTGATGATTATGGTCTCTCTCCGGAACTCATGCAACAGGTTTCAGTAAGTAACCTTTCAACTTTGGAAAGGGTGTGCATGTAATTTGGTTTTAAATTAGTATGTACATCTACAGAATGGACAACAACAAACTAATAGAAATCATTAACATTACACATAACTGGCATGAGGAGGAAGAAGGAAATTCTACATTACCTTACAGAAAAGTAATACATTCTATTTACATGTTGTGTTGATTAACCAAGAGGAAGATACTTTATACGACAGTTCCTAATTATACATCTTAGTAATGTTTATCAATATGTTACATAACTGACCTACAGTACACAGGAAACAAGTCATTGATGTTATCTTGGAAAATATGCAGGTTACATAAGTTCTGTTTTTAAAGGTACACCCACTTATTGCATTATTAGTTACCCAAAATAGGAGAAGAGAGCAATCTGATGTGGCAGGCATGCATGCATTAGCATTTCAAACAAAACGACAATGTTTTTATAACAGGTCTGTAAGCGCGTTTAAAGTCATGTAGAAAGATGACACAGTCAACCAGAACACTACAAAATCATGAACAGTAAACATATCTATTAGGAGGATTCAAGCATGAATTAATATGATATTAATTAATATTAAGATTTTGTACTTATTGATATGTTGTTTAAATGTAGGTTGAGGGTTAACCCTATTAATAAGTGTTTACTGAACCCACCTAACAATAGCAAAAAAACATGTTACTGGTCAGAAGACCCCTATGAAAGAGCAATCAAGAGGAGAGGTTACCCTGCCCGGAGGAAGCCCGAGGCCCCCGTCTGGAG
>JAODTR010000015.1:193138-216765 GCA_025399935.1 Amblyopsis rosae
ACTGATTATCACGGCAAAGTCAAAGTCAAATTGAAGCTTGCAACATCATTATGGTTTCACTAGGTTAATTATATAGGCTAGAGGAGCACCTACTGTATTTCTTAAGAAAGCCATTAATTGATGCTGGTGGCCTAGTGTGACATGTAGTGGTAGAAGGTCATATCAATCCACAAGGAAAACAGGGCGTTGTCTATCTGTCCGAACACGGAAATCTTAACCGAGACAAAAATAGACAGGCAGCGAGCCGAATTCACGCAATGCAAAGTAAATAAAGAGCTCTACTGCTTCCCCCGGTTGGCGTGGTTTTTATAACGCACTGCGCTTCTCAAGGCAGGGGGGCTTAAATTGACAGGATACCTATATCTTAATATCGGACAGTCATCTTTATTATGGGTGTTGGGCTTGCATGCAGCAAATACACGCAGGTTGTCACACACGCAGTGCATGAAGATTATTGATAAATAATTGCAGGCTTTTGCGGTTACATAATTGCACAACGCCACATCGCGGTTTCGATTGCGATGCGGTTAATCGTGGAGCCCTACTACTAACGCCGCTCTCACAAGTTGACACGGAGTGAGCATTTGAAGTGCACCTATTATCAGAGTAGCCAATGAGAGAGCAAATACTGAGTAACATGCTTAATTTCCATTTCTGTCAGGTAGCCAGGTAGTATTACAAGGTACCAGTAATCCAAATCATATCTGGATTAAATTGAGTAAACTCATTATAGCAGAAATATTCACAACCTCTCTGCTATGGATTTAATCATGTACAACTACAATTAATGTTGCTAAAAATAAAAAATGTCACATTTCCATTCAGGTTTATTTCTTCTCTTCTCACCTGAACATTTAGCCCACTTTATAGAAAATATCAATATGTATATATCGTGTATCGGTATCCAACCTAAATATATTGGGATATGATTTTTGGTCCATATCGCCCAGCCCTAATATATATATGTATATATATATATGTGTGTATATACTGCATGTGTGTGAATAGCGTGTAAATACGACATCATCTCAGCCCCATGTGTACTGTCTTTTATCTTTATGATGAACATGTCAAATGACATCTTAATACCTTCCTTCTTTGCCCCCAGGCACTGTCTCTGGCAGGTCTGGGGTCAGGTCTTACTGAGGCTCTGGTTGTCAACCCATTTGAAGTTGTAAAAGTCAGTCTCCAGGCCAACAGAGATGCTTTCATAGAGGTAAAGACCAACTGAGCATGTTGTCATCCTGTGTCTTCTGAATATAGGCCTAACAATTTGTTAAAAGGCCCAAAAGCCAATTGTGTGTTTGGCTTTCACTTGTTTAAGTTTGCTATACCTATCTGCCATCTCTATCGAACCTTACAGCAACCCTCCGCATTCTCCCAAGCACGACGCATTATCAATTCAGATGGCTTTGGCCTGAGGGGACTGAATAAAGGACTTAGCTCAACGTTGGGACGCCATGGCGTTTTCAACATGATCTACTTTGGCTTCTACTTCAACGTCAAGGATGCCATTCCTGCCAGTCAGGTAACGTGATAGTCCAAATCACATGCAGTTCACTTTAATGTGGCTTAGCCTCTGTGTTCACTACAACAGGCTTTTGCTAGCCTCAAGGTGTATGATATCTACGTGTTCCAGCATTTAGCCTGTGGGAAATAGCAAGCATTTGACAGTGTGATTTAATGGCAAACGGGAAAAGAAAACCAGGAGAAAGAAAACGAGAGAAGAGCTTGTAAGATCAGTGCCGCTAATACCCCGTCGGTATACATAACATCCTCAACGTTTCAGATTGCACATCCGGCAGCCCCTGAATGCCCAAACAAACGTTAATTTTGTTTAATGGAAACGTTGCCATACGCTAGTTCCACATGTACAAACCGGAGCATTAGATTAACCCGAATGGGCTAATTGGAAGCAGAGAATTGTCCTCCTTTCAAGGGGTGGTACAGTTTTTCCAGTGAGGTTTGATGCCTTCAATCATAGATAGCCAAGTGGGCATCTTACATGAATTTTAATGATCTGGCTGAATAACTTTACATGCACAGGGTGCTTTCTTTATAATCTTTAGCAGGATGACACTCATGGAACCGGTCAGAAAGGATTTGAGGTATAGGCAATGCTTAAGTTAAGCCTGTTTGTGGGAACTGACTAATTACCATTGTCTGGTCAGTAGAGGATAAATGTTGTGGCTTCTGACAGCTCCAGGCTTTTTGTCTGCAACATGCGCAATGAGCTAGCAAGTCAGACATGTCCGTATTCAAATCCACGACGTCGAGGTCAGCCTTCTCCCATATGACTATTTGAATATTGCGCAGATAGCACACTGCCATCATTCAGAGGTGAACGTGCACGGAGATGTTTGCTCTAGGCCATGAGGAAGTAGGTTGATGGGTGTACTTAGGCGGTGGTTGCGTTACCCCCTTTACCCGCATCCCACTTGGGGGAAAAGAGAAATGAGGAGAAGCAGTGGGATTAGCTGTTGATTTACCTCAGCTCTCATGGTGTCTGGCCGCTTGAGAAAGACCTGGGCTGGAGAGGCTGCTGTCATTTGTAAAAATATCCTGGCCAATTAGTTGTCAGAGCTCTCAGAGTCTAGGCCTTTTCGGTACAGTAATACCGCTGTGCCGAGTCACAGCCCAATTAGCCAAATTGTCCCCATATGCCTCCCCAGTCTGTCTGCATGAACCGTGTTTATAAATCCTCTCTCCCGGCTCCCCGAGGAACATGTGCTTCTGCTCAGCCAATCACAAGGCCGCACCGCAGCCAGGAAGCACTAATCTGCCCCCCCGCTACCATAAAATGATCAGGGCTTTCATGCCAGCTTTGCAATCATATGCCCTCTCTTGTTCTTCACTCTCGCTCCCCACACACACACACACGCACACACACACGCACACGCACACGCACACACACACACACACACATACACACTCTTCATGCTTTCTTCTGTCACCCACATATCACTACACTTACACTATGTAGCTCCGGTTTATATATTACATTTGGATCATAAAGGCTAATCTTTCCCTAGATGTCGTTTTGCCTTAAATGACGGAACGCTAGTAAAGGCACCTCGTCTGCCTGTGTTCTCTTCACCTGACAGGACCCCACCCTGGAGTTCACCAGGAAGTTTGCTATCGGCCTGGTTTCTGGCACCATCTCCTCGTGCGTCAACATTCCTTTTGACGTGGCCAAGAGCCGCATCCAGGGCCCACAGCCCGTGCCGGGGAAGCTGAAGTACCGCACCTGCTTCCAGACCATGGGCCTAGTGTACCGCGAGGAGGGGTAAGGACGTTAGGGAGATGGAGAGAATCCACAGTGTGGCTCTAAGGCACGGTTCATGAAGACACCTTGAAGAGGCAGTGTGACGCGCATGCACACACACACTTATGGGGCGTGCGCATGTGCTGGCACGGTGTTCTTTCCGTTTGTCTTCGGCTGAAAGTCGATCTTTCAACAGCAGGATTTCACTGTGACTGTATCCAAAACACTAATTGTGTACAGATATGATGCATGTATACAAAACATATCAATATATCCTGTACCAAATCGTGATGTTTTCAAATCCTTGGCATAATTGTTGTAAATCTTGCACAGTAACACTTTAACTATAGGGGACATGTTGGCTAAATCTTAAGGCTGTGATCTGCTGGGCGGCAACCAAATATGGACGACATGAATTGAAGATGGGAGACACCACATAAATTGCATTGTCTAAGCTCATTCCATGGCCTGGTAGCTCTGGGCAGGGGCCACAGAGATGTTTGTAGTTAGTGGACGCAGGAGCCTTGGGGGCTGGGGCTGGGGAAGGGTTGGGGCTACAGCCTTTGCCTTTCCAGAGATGGTGCCCCCACCTCCACATCCAGTCAGTCCCCTTGCTCTAACACAACACAGTCCCAGCTAATTAGCGGTCCCTATGGGAGAGGTCGTTAAGCCGGCCCTAACGAGGCGCGCGGCGCTCCTTGGGTCAATCTAATCAGACAGAGGACCGTGGAGGAAGTGGGTCGAGCCTTATTAACAGCATCAGCGGTATGGGGCCATGAGGCACAGCCAGCCACTGATCACCTTGAACGCATTAGCAAGCAGGTACACTGGCCATTAGACCCCTCTGTACCTGGCTGGGCTGAGAGGCGGGCAGGCAGGCAGTCGCCTGCTCACACACACACATGCACTCACGCACGCGCACATACACACATACAGTATATGCACACACATACATATGCACACAGTATACATACATATATGCATAAACACACACAGACACCGCATGCACGCACGCACACACACATACTCAGATATGTATACAGTGAACCTACACACACACAGAGAGACAAACTTTAATAGAAGTACATTTACAGAATTTGTAATTAAAATAACGTGTTTGTGTAGGTACCTGGCACTGTACAAAGGACTGATCCCAAAGATAATGCGACTTGGTCCAGGTAAAATTTTAAAAAATTATGTATTCCTCATACTATTACACATATTACATTTTTCTTATAGATTGGTGTAGCAAGCACACCATTGATATGATTTTTCCTGCTGTAACTTTGGCTATTCAAGTAGTTTTGACCTCAAACCTTTTCACCTTAGATTATGCAACTATACTGTATATCAGAAATATGGCATTAAATACAATTGTATTGATTATTATTATTATTATTATTATTATTATTATTATTATACAACCCATTTGATTAATAGAAAATGTTTATATCACGATTTTTAAACAATGACTTCTGCATGGTTTATACTGTGTGTTATTGTGTTTGTGGTTTACAGGTGGGGCTGTGATGCTGCTCGTCTATGAGTATGTGTCTGGTTGGCTCCAGAGGAACTGGTAACCTATAGGAATCTGACAACACACTACAGTGCCATATGGATCCTTCCCTTGAGCCTATTTGACACAGCCAGCATCACACCAAGGGATGTTTAAACGGCATACAGTTAGAACTGTAGATATACACACATATCCTCAAGCAGTGACAATAAACCAAGTAGACGTATCAAATGACATACAGTTTAAAATCCCATAAATACAATATCTACTGTTAATGAACACAAACAAGTAAAACGCCTGATAATTAGATGAGGTATGCATTTGGAGTCAAAACAAGTGGACTTGTAGGCTACTTTCTAGACACTAAAAAAATGTTTTCTCTCTCTCAACATAATGCCATTTGTTTCCATTGCAATTTATGTTTTCGTGAATTATATGTTCTAGTAAATCATGAAGAATATTATGATATGAATAATGTATCACTTGCTTTATGAGAAATGTGACTGTAATTATGAAACAAATATTTATCTTAACTGAAGAACTTGAAGGTACACTCCTTAATTGAGTTATAGCACCTAAGGTCCCTAACATTCTGGGCTGAAGAGGGGTAGAGGAAAGTGTGAACCTGTGGTAGCTATTGAGGGGAGTACTTTCAAACTAAATGTGTACTTGTAATACTCCTTTTAATCACACGGGTAAATCCAGACACAATTAAGGAGTGTTTATTTAAAGTGTACTTTGGTTGTTTTTTTTACAAACATCTCAGCCTTGCGTCTCCATAAAGCCATCCATAAAATGACAATACACTGTTGCTCAGCCTTAGCGTATTGTTAACTCACCCATGGTAGGTGAAGGGGGGAGGCTACTGAAGTCTATAGACAGCACAGTAACACAGCACACTCCACAGTAACCCATCTATATTGCATCTATACTGAAGACACACGTCTGCATGTACTTCAAGATAAAGGCATACGTGACTGAGAATAAACGCACATACTGCAGTACAGGATGTACTGTAGATAGAACATGCATCTTCTCATACTGTATGCACTAATTCAGCCATCACATTATGCAACAAATAAATATATAGTAGGTACTCTTATTTGTCCAACACTATTTTAATTTCACTGAATATTTTTATATAACACATTTGAAGGTCTCATGGACTGTTATCTTCAGGTGTCAAGCTATATGTTGTCCAATGTGTCATGAAGTTTTGAAAACCTGACTGACTCACTCAATTTAAACATTTAAAATGGAAAAAGTGCCTCACTTGTATTGTACATTTAATAAAAACAAGTTTTCATCCGGGTGCTTGTGTGTGTGTACGTGTGTGTGAGTGAGAGAGAGAAAGAGAGAGATTGAGCAACTATGTACAGTACTCTATAGAGTCGACATGCGTTTGCTTCTCATGGTCTTATGCTTGTGCTTGGTTGACCTGTGAAGCATGAGCACTGTTTGTTGTAGGTGTGCAGGCCTACTGCATATCACACAACATGCAGTAGGCCTGCAACTCAAACATTGTTATGCTACACATTTGCCCCTCCTTCACCTCCCATTAGCGCTCCCTGTTGTTTGAGAACCTGTCAGCCATTGTGGTTGTATTGGCAACAGAGTGACAGCCTCCGCTCTCTCCCTGTGGAGGAGAGTCAGTTGCTCAGCATAGCTAAGCGCAAGCTAAAACAACAAGACGAAAAAATGCAAATACAGCTGAGGAATGGAGTTTACCACAGGCATTCTGTGCCAATCTATCTGTTACACAAATAACCAACCTACCAACACACACAGCTGCTGATCAGCTTCAGTATATGGCTGTTAAAGGAAAAACATTAAATATATTTTACGTGCCGTAATTCTGTTGAATTACAATCTTAGATTTTGTCGAGGGAAATATGAAGGTATGATTATATAATTCCACTTTTTCCATTGAAAATGTTTCTTTCACTTACCTATGTTAATTATCTGGGAAATCAAGAATTTACTTGTTTCCGATAAACAAATGCGACTGGTCGGGAAACCTGGAAGTATCTCACCCCATCGACATTGTTTAAATCTATTTAAACATTTGAAAGTACTGTACCCCACCAAAATAACTGTTGAAGTAAAACAGTTCTCAGCCAGCCCAAAACTCTCTATGGCATGGGTTATTTTTGAGTCAGGTTGGCATTTGAAAGTCATCAGTAATGTGAGTTCCTATCTGCCAAAATGGAATGGCTCCCGGTTTTCAGCCCAGGGGCCCATGGTGATAGACGAACAACTTTGCCTTGCAGATTGATGGAATTGTAAGCGTTTAACCTGTCGTCTCTGTAATGGAGTGCTGAATACTGTTTGTTTCAGTTTTGACAACTCATAACATGCACAATGTTTATCGGCGGTTGCTTGGCAATCAAGCAACCCTTCACCTGGATTCCCAGCACATGTCGATCATAAATCTTTAGGTGCTGAGTCCCTTTTTTATCCCCTTGTCTTACTCCTGTCCCACCGTATTCCTCATCCTCTGCATTATAGTACATTTCCATTACCAGGCATGCATCTAGGGCATGGCTGGGCCTGTCTTTGCCCATTGAGCCATGCTAGAACCTAATTATTATGATAGGTTTTAATATACCCTAAATATATACTATGTGTAAAGTGGGTGTTTTGGTTTTGCCTGATTGGAAATGGGCACACACACATACTGTATACAGTGTAAATAAATAACATTTTATTCTACTATGAGCAATGTTTAATACAAAATAAAAATATAAAGATTCACTCACCTGTGTATTCACCTTAATGGGGCATTTTGTCATATTCACTGTTTATTTTATTTGCAACCAGCTATATTTTCTGGATACTTCAAGTTTCAAAGTATAATTAAACAGTGTTTTTCATTTCTTTCTTGTCAGGAAAAGTTCTGTCTGTTGTCAACTTTAAAATAATCCAGTGAAAGAACATCGGTTTGTATATTGCCATAGTGGTGTGTGCCCTGGAAAGGCCTGTCTGTTTTCTGATTGCATGTGGCTAAGTAAAGATAACCATATGATACTAAAGTGAGACTCGATTTTATTAATTCTAAATATGCCCCTATTTATTTTTTAAGGCCACGTCTTTAGACCTTGCATCCATAAAGCTGACCTACTTTAGGCTACAAAAGTGCAGATTATTATGCCCAAGAAACAATTCTCTTGTCTAGAAAACACACTGTTCCTATTTTTTTAAGCGGTGGTGTCAATTAAAACAACCATGCTTTTATTTTGTTGTGTGACTCAGCAGGACAGGGTTGATGTGAACCTAGTTTTTGAGCACCAGGTCGAAAAACGTGTGTGTGCGTGTGTGTGTGTAGGCCGAACAACACACACACACTAAAAGTCACAGAGCACATAAGCGTTCACACTCTTGTTGTGAAAACCCTTGAACAGAGAATTGGCTGTAGCTATCATTTCTTGTGATGGATGTGGAGCGGTGGCCTTGAGCACTGGCTACAGTGATTGTCACGTCCCTGTGATGTGGTTCACGTACGGTCAAAGACACACCACGATCCCTGAGCAACGGTCCGTGACCACTGGATGCGGGGGGGACTGCTTTCCAAGTCAAATCAACCCCGGCACAGGGAGGACTGTTTACACTGTCGCACGCAGGGACTGTTTGTGCTGTTGCACAGGAGCAATGGAAGACACGGGCCCATAACCTTAACCATTTATCGTTTCAAACCTCGATGTTGGAGAAATATGTAAATAAGAGCTGGAGAGTCATTTTATTAAGCTTAAGTGCAGCCTAAATCGCATGCGTATATATACAGCATGTTTGTATAGGAAGGCAGTCTATTTTCACGCTGGACTAGACGGGGCTTGGTTCTTTGGTTCAGTTTGAATGAAGAATTGATTAAGCCTATTATACTGGCCTGCTGATGGTCCTGTATTAACTACAATACCATACATGCTGAAATGCACCAGAAAATGTTTTTAAAACTGAATCCATGTCCAATCTGTAGGTCTCTTCAAGCAACTATATTGCCTTATATTATCCTGATATATGTATAGGCAAAGGCTACATTTTCATATATTAATAAAATAAGAAACTTTAAATGTTCTATCTAATATTCATTTAAAGTGTAGTATAGTACAATATTAAAATTGTAAAAAGGATCTTGAATTATTAATATAATGGCAATTTTAATAAATCCAAATTAAATGCATGTAGAAATATGTTGTGTTATTTTAAAAATAATAACTGTTTCAGGGTTAATACAGGCTTGTTTGCGAGCAGAGCAAAGGCCATGTTGAAACTCTAATGGTTTGAGAAGATATTTCAATTATCCGTGATCTTTGTAATGCACAAAATCCCTAAAAGACTATCTGTTGACAATTAGGCATACCGCACAACGCAGCAGGTCATACGTCAAATAGACTATGTCTGTTCCTGAAGTGGTTTGATTCATTTGCTTGGTAGCCCGTGAGGTATGGAACAAATTAACCTTGTGTTTAAAAAAAACTGAATTTGTCAGACTTGAGTAGAAATCGTTTTTTTGTTAGCAGATACATGTCAATCCGTTCCCTGCCTAAAACAAACATTCATGTTAGATAAAGTGAAGATAAAGAATGTTTGCACTGTAAGTGTGTAACATATGTCTTAAGCACTGGAAATGCAAAAGGTAATACAATTTCACAAAGAACTGAAAGGCCGATAAAACCCAAACAATTTAATGATACATTCAATTTCACTGTGCAACATTTGTAACTGTGCAGTTCAACTGATGATGCTATAGACTCCAACATTAGACCAGTGCCAATTTTGTCTTGATGTGTGGGGGTTCCCGTCATGTATGTAAGGCTAATTGCACTTTGTTCAACGTGCCTTATAAAGTCTAATAAATAAACATGTTAATTCAACTTGGCAGCTCGTTCATTTGGCTACATTTTTAGAGGACTGGGAATAAACAATGCTCCACAAGACAGGCTTTTATCAAAAACATAAAAAAGCATACAAAAACTATATCAATTGATGAGCACCCTGAAACACTTAAATGCAAACTTCTTTCTCCTCATCTTTGAGTGCTTATTTTGGAAGTTATACATTACCCCTTTTTGCAGAGACTTTCTGCAGAAGTGTACAGCAATGAGAGGAACCATGACAACAGATGGCAAGATGTCCTTATCATGTCCTCTAGCACGCCTGACCCACAAAGTTCTTCAAGATGACAGACTGGGTCCGCAATCTGTTTTTCCCCCCGTTCCCCTTTGGCCTGATGCATCTAGCTGGTGGTACAGGCGTCGGGGGGGAGATGTCGTGGAGAGGGGCAGGGAACAGCCCACAGGTGGCTCCATCCACCAGGTCCTTCATAGTAGAGGGAGAAGCTTGTTGTAGACACTGACCCATGCCAGAGGAGGTAGACTAGTGTCCTCTCTGACCGCAACCCCCCGTCCCCAACTCCCCTCCCCAACACCCTTGACTTCCCCTCGCCCTGGATCACTGAGATCAGCCGGTTTTACAGTGCTGAGGCAGTGACCGGGTGAATGGCGTTGCGGTGGGCCGTCATACTCTTGAAGGCCAGCGGGGCAGCGATGTCACAGCTGTGGGGAGATAGAGCACTGCCACTGGCTGGCTGCCATGTGGCTCCGGTCACATAGGCCGACGTGGTGGCGCTGTACCCCATGTAGGGCGACACTTGGGTGGGTGGGTGGTAGGGAGGGATGCTGGGGGCCGTGACATAGCTGTTCACTGTGGGCCAGCCACTCTGCGTCTGAGAATTGGGGGAGAGTGGGAGATAGAGAGAGAGATAAGGAGGCAGGTTAGGACCTGAACGGTCACTGTTTTGTGGTGGTTAATATGTGGGTGCTTTGTAGGCGCCCTGGCAGCTCTGCGCTTAAAACAGACTCCAGCTGCAGTCATTTTAGTTTCAGTTCAATCAAAATGGAGTTTTCTTCCTGGTTTAAAAACTAGACTCCACCAGGTCCATTCAGGATGTTCTGCAGATATAAGACCCCCAGTACAACCCACAGACGCAGCATAGCTGAACTGTAGCAGCAGACAACGCAATGAAAAGCTTGAGGGAAAAAAAGTAAGCCATGACCAGAAAAGTGAATATATATAGACGGGCCAGAGGAGATCTGACTTCACCAAAAATCTCATTGCTTCTATTTTGTTAATTTCATTCTGTTTCCATTAACTATTGTATGAATTGTACGTGTGTACCATGACGCAGCAAGTTGCTATGAACACCACAATATAGACGCCATGTATTGCCAGTGAACAGGCAGTAAGAGGGACAATGTGAGTCTCACAGCAGAATGACAACATGTGGAATCCAGCTATTCCAACTGTAAGGATTGCTGCCTCTGGGTGGTCCATGACTACTGCAAGACATTTATAGCTAATGCTTATATCTTATTTATCTAATAACTCTAGTCCGATAACAGAAAACTAGTGGAGAGAGGGAGACAATATATAGAATTGCAGGGAAAGAAAATGGGCTGTGTGCATGCGTGTGTGTGTGTGTGCGCACGTGCATGCGCATGTTTGTGTTTGCCTGTGTGTATTTATGGGTCTAAGTCTTGGTGTTTACCCAAGTTAATTTCACAAAACATTAATATTTTCAAAATCTTATCAAAACTCCTGAAAATGCATTATGCTATACCTTATTATGCGAACTAAGTTTAAGTTTATTTCAAACTTTATTAAACTGTTTTGATAGAGTATATTTAATTTAAATAATGGGGGGCAGTGCAGTCTAGTGGTCTAGGTGTTGTCTCCCAAGAAGGTCATAGTTTGAAAGCCCAGTGTTTGTATACCTATAAGAACCCTTGAGCCGATCCTAACCTGTGCCTTGTAATAGAGTAATCATACTCTAACCTACTCTATAAAGCCCACTCATTTACTATAGCTTATGGATAAAAGCATCTGCTAAATGACCTATTTGGAAATGGAAATGTTGCATTACTGAACAAAATATGATCATGTATATAAATTAAATAAATGGTTTTTATTTTGAATGTTCAATTTGTTTAGATTTATTTTTGTAGATTTATTTATTTTTATTCTGTAAAATCATAATATTCTAATCAAAAGAGAATCAAAAATTAGCAGTGTGATCTGACCAAAATAGCAAATTAATTTAGCAGTGGTCGTTTTTTTAAAGTAGATAATATTTTTAGCTTTAAGAACTGCATCAAAGAAGACGCTAAATTTTATATTTGAAGAAATATAACACATAGGATTTTTATGAAATAGTTGATCGCAAAGAAGAAAACTATTTTTATAGTGAAAATTGTGTAAAACAGGCGATAATAAAATTGATTCTGCTAGTTAAGAGCTTAATGTAAAAATTATAAAATCGAAAATTGATTATGATGTTTTACAAATGAAGACCGCGCATTCAATTGTATTAAATAGGGGCAGGGTTTATATGCTAGTCTAAATGTAGTCCATGTTCTGGACATTCGACACAATGACGCACTGACCAAGCTTTCTGTCTGTATGACGTGAATAGCACGACTTGCTTTAACATTTTGAAATATAAAGACATTATTAAATAAAATAGGCTATAGCCTACTGAAACAATATAACTGTAGGCCTATATGTAACAAGGGTTTCGTAGGCCTATCGATCTCCCATCAAACCCTTGCCTTCCATTCACATGCACACATGCATGCGATATTGCACAAATTATATGACTTTATCTTAAACTAGATATAGACTAATTGCATCATAGATAAAACTGCTGATTTAAAAGGCGAGGTAGGCATTTTCTATATCTGCCAGCCTTCGTTTGTATTTTATAGACTTGTTATTTTCTGCAAATCTTTTCTTTTTTTTCTTTTTGTTGTTGTTGTGTGTTTTTTTTTTTACAACCGGTTCGTTTGTTCGTCAATCTGAACGCCATTAATTCAAATAATGGTTGTTAACTTGTTTGCAGCGTAGTGAGCATTACTGGAAAAATATGTTGAGAATCGACATGACATAACCTACTTGGAAATAAAACTTTAACTAAAACATTAAATACGGAATTAATAACGGAAATGAGCCTATGATGCAGGTCCTAGCAAGCACACGCTCAGCTGTCACTGTAGTCCGTAACGGTTGTCAATTCAACAAGCTGAAAGCGACCATTATAGGCCTTACGATATTGAAATAATGTAAAAATGTTTGACGCCGAGATAAGGTACATTTGATGTAGACTATTAGACATAGGCCTACTCATGAATTTAGAAAAAGGCTATGTCGATAGGCTACATTATTTATACTTGCCGAATTACCAGCCAAACAATAGCAGATGGACTTCTCAGAGTGGCTCTCTTTGGTTTCTCCTTCCTGCAGTTACTTACATAGAACCTTGGCCCAAAACAAAAATCCCATATTTAGCCTACATTGCCAAAAGGTTGCCTATTTTCTTTGGCAATTATTATACTTTCAACCTATTCTCGTTTAAATTTTTTGCAATTTTTACGAGATATGAGATAAAAAATAAAGTTAGAGACATCTGATATAGATATAGAAATGTCTGAAAACTGCAATGGGTGAATGTGTTATTGGGAATATTACATAAAGCAACGTGGAAAACCGTGTACCTAATCAAGAAACATTTCCTGCCCAAATATAATTTATAAGTTATAGCCATGGCTATGCTATATATTATTATATTGGCTGACCATATATTTGTCACACTGTTGTTTTCTTAATCTGGGTTCATTTGTGTTTCTACTTCTTTAGGTAAATCCTAAAAAAATAGAGGTATATCCTTTTTTACCTGTGTATATTTTGCTTCAGGTTCTAAAATCGGTTTATCCATGCCATTGACTAGTGGAGAGCTTGCTGGTGGGATATTAGTCATGTTTATAGTGCTCCATTCTTCTAGTTTGGCGCTGGGAAAGGGTGGACTGTCACTAACTGGAGGCAGAAAAGAGAACAAGAAGAGGAAAGTCAGAGAAAGGGACCTGCATAGGTGTAGGCCTGTTTGTAGTGCAGTCATCCTGCGAACGTACGTACACCGGCCTCCATCTGAGCCGCAGGTTTTCCGGGATGAATAATTTATCATAAATTGTGGACATGACGCGTCGAGTGAGATAACGCTCGTTTGTCAAATTTCACCAAACAATGCACATAGTTCATGTTCCCTGGCAGGGTAGGCCTAATGTAAAATTATGTAAGATGATTGGACATATGCGTGCAAAAGTTCCTCCATCCCAGCTCGAATCTGCCTGATAGCGTGCTCTTGTCTCGCATGCTGTTGATCAAACCGAGGCCAAAATCAAACTGGAATGCGGTAAGAGGACTCTTAATCGCCAGGAACTTTTAGCCCATGCTCCAAACGCCTTCCTGTGAGGACAAATTCGATTTACTTTAACCGTTTCCCCATTGTGCGTGATAGATTGTATTTTATGCACGGTTCTCAGCGTTTACAATGGGGGAAAGCAAGCCCACCAGTGTTGTAACTCGATAAGGCTATAGCTTTTAAAACCATTTAGTGTTTTGCTGTTCATTTTGATTGTGTGTTCTGCCTGCTCCCACAGCAGTTTATACTTGATCAGGCGCGCGCGCGCGTGTGTGCGCGCGCGCTCCGTGTATATAAAAAAACAAACATTTTGAATAAATAAAACAGTTCAAGTTAGTGCATATTGCAATGTACATATTTTTTATTAGTAACTACAATTCAGTTACGTTTTATGCCTGCCATTCATGTTATTTTTCAAAAATTTTCATCCAATGTTTGGCTAAATAATTGTGACGCTAAAAGGCCCCCCGTCATAGAGTAAACTTTTAGCCCATGTTTTTACGGTGTTCAAAACTTGACTAAAACATCTGTTAATAATTTGGAAATGCATAAATTGTTTATGAAGCAAGTCTTTGAAAACACATTCCCTTGGCTCTTACGGCTTTCAGCATGAATTTCAACCTTGCGTTTAAATGTTGGTGTGTTGTTTTGACTGTGGATATAAGCTCGACCTCAGCACATCCTCACAATAGCATCGCCTGACAGCACTCGTGTCGCCACAAGAAACATGGGTTAAGAAAATCGGTTTCGCAACAAAGAGCCATTAGCAGTGATTTATGTAGGCTACTATACTATTTCACGGTTTCCAAAGCAGTCAACACAGTGGCATTAGATCTACATCGTACAAACTGAAGTTATGGAATCTTGTAGGCTATAGACTATTAATTATTTCTGGCTCAACTCAACTTAGTAAAATAGGCTAGGCCTACATCTCGTTCAGAATCCTGTAAACCGAGTGTGGATACATTTTTTTTATTTTTCGGGAAAGGCAATACTTGCACAAAATGCCTGATTGTATGCCATGACAAATGTTGAGCACACATACTTTGAAACAATATATCATTGTGCCTTTCCCATCGTTGTTTAATATTAGGCTGTCTATAAATATTCCACATTCACATTCAGTAGGCCTATACCGTTGGACTACATCTAATGTGTTTAAGCGCAAACGGCCGTCGCTTATTATATCCATTTGCTAATCACGATAAATCAGTAGACTAGATACACACTGTCAGTGGAAGGCAATTCGCTTTCCTTAAAATATTATGCTGGAATGTGGGCTTAAAGAAAACTAGCTACCTTCCATATTGTGCACACACACGCACACACATAGACAAACCATAGACAATTATGACACAAGCAAACTTAGAAGATCTCCCCTGCAAAGGGATGCATGCTTACTTTGTTGTTCTGTAATAGAGCGAATCCCCAGAATATCTGTTACCGAGTGCGATGAAGGCCATATCCTGTGCATAGCCATGTGTCCAGGGAGGGTGGGCATGCCTGAAGGAGTCGGCACCTTGGTGCCAGAGGCACCGATGGGAGTTGGATACGAGTATAAATGGTTGTAGGGTAACGTGGGTTGAGGCGGAGGGTGAGGCGCCTGCTTGCTCGTCTCGTACTGGTTCTGTTGGGAAATATTCCCGATCTTGTTGCGGAGAATCCGACTGATCGAACTTACAGACGGTAAATTAAATTTGTCGCAAACCCCGTCAGCAAGTAACCTGTCCCGAATTTCCCACGCAAAAATTCCCGGGTCTCTTTGCTTGTATGTCCGTATGTGTTTGACCACGGTTGGGGTGGTGACCCGGGGTTTGCTGCCTCCGATCGCCCCAGGTAGTATGGAGCCTGTCTCGTTGTACCGGGCCAGGATCTTGCTGACGCAGCCGTGGGAGACCCGAAGTTGCCTGCTGATGTCGCACGGCCTGATACCCAGCTGGGCCAGCTCCACGATCCGCAGACGTATGGCGTTGGGCAGCGGCCTGCCATTGACAAACACCCCGCCTAGCTGGTTCACTTCTCCGAAGGCTGGTTCTGGTGTCAGAAAACATACAGAGTGAGCAAAAGGAAACAACTAACTGATGATTACTCATAAGGCCCAACTCACAGATCCGGTTTCTAATTTAATTAATCGTATTAGGTCGTCCATAACGTTGGCACTGCGTTATGGAAATGTATATGATAAAGCATATATTTGTTTTTATTTTTATGCCAATAATTGGCATTATTGAGTAGGCTATATTATATGTAGCCTAGGTGTGTTAATGCCACGATGTCCAGGAATATAGCCCTTATAGCCTTATAGGCTAAAGGTTCTCATATAGGCTAACATGTTATTTACATGGCTAAAACACAAGGTCAATTTCACGGTTGAAAGTATTTAGCCATATATAAGGCTATATAGCCTACCGTTTTATAATAATAATAATAATAATTATTATTATAATAATAATTATTATTATTATTGGATAGTATGTAACTGTGTTGGGCTGTGGTATTTTGATGCATATAAAGCAATGCTTCGTTATTTATCATCGTGGCTAACGCTTTCCACAATGGGAAATTCAAATAGTCCTAGGCTACGTTTATGATCAGTTGTCTTCCAAGTTGTTCAACAATAAAGACAACATCGAGCGTTTCTATTGTTGGACGTCAAATTGCTTGATGCATTCTTGACAACAAAACTTCCAAGCACTTACCCATTGTGTTATATCCACAAATGATGAACGCGGTGTCAGAGTTGCGCCTCCCGTGCGGGTACGGTTCCGAGTCCAGTGTCGCGAGTGTCCAAAATTCTTTCAAGGAAATCCTCTCGTACGCCACGGGTACGATAATGAGCGAGAGGGACAAATTCCCAAACTGTTTCCTGATGATATGGGAGACAGACTTACATTTCAATCTGGAGAAACCGTGTGGGCCGGACTTACAAGTATTTTCCCTTCTGATAGGTTCTCTTCGCCAATAGAATGTCCAGACTGTGCAAGAAAGCGTTCTTATTGGTCTAGAAGTTTGACGTGACACATCGGGCGCGCAGCCTTCCCCTATTCCATCAGAACCAAAGAGGGGATACCACCATGAAATGCATTTGTTATTCATACGGTAAGTAAGTACAATACAGTAGTATCGTGTTTGTGGTCATGATTCAGATCTTCGTTCATCCATTTGAATGACACCATTAAACACAACGAATTAAAAATGACGTGTGTTAAATAGCCTATATTGGCAATTGACAAAATTATCAAATTGTTGCCCAAAAATCTACATGACTGATTTGAATAATATTATTGATAGTTTAAAAATGCAAGTAGGTCTATTTGCTACAAGTCGTTTAGCTTGTAACATTGTGTAACGTATTAATACCATATAAAACATATAATAGGCCAAACGTACATTATATGTTGCAGAATTAGGCGATATCGGCCTATTAGGTCAATATTATTTTGCGTGAAATTAGGACATAATCAGCCAATCTCCTTGGTTCAATATTTTAGTCATATGTAGGCATAGGCGTACTAGTAGGCATATTAACACACTCAGCTATTTCGCTGTTGATTTTTGAATGCCAGCAATATAAACATATAAGTGCATTTATTCACTGTCCTATAGGATGTCATAGGCCTCTGCTACCCTCATCCAACAATGAAACACTCTCCTCTATATAGCCTACATTTAGTAATATTAAACTACTCTCAAATGTCAAATAATGACAGTAAATTATATTAAAACAATGATCAGAAGGTCTATTATTTATTACCTTGCGGGATGTCAGTTAAACCTCTGCACTTGGTCACTTTTGAAACGCGGTCAACTAGCAGAAATAGCCTACTAGATATCTAATGCTTGCTCGTGCGATTAGTTGACAGACACTTTGGGTCAGTAGTCCACATTTGACACAGAATACCCTGTCAAAATGCAAGTAATATGAATTTCTATTTCATAGGACACATCAACGTTAAAAAAAAAAGAGAGAAAGTCATGCCTGCAGATATAGCCTGCCAAATCAGATGCGTTCATTAACCTCGCTTTGTATTATTGCTTTCGTCAAAACATTATAGGAAAAGGAATATGGTAGCCTATAAAAAAATATACTAAGTCCCCTATCTGCGCCAGCAGCACTGCTCCCAGCAGCGTTATGGGTGTTCTATGTTGATCTGGTGATCCCTCAGGCCACTAATGCGTCAAGGACTATGTTTACCGTTGGGAAACGTGCTCAAATTGTTTCCATTGAGGTTCTTCCGGTGGCTGAAATAACAAAGGGTCATATCTAAAGGATCAAAGGTCTATCCGAAGTATTACATCTTCACGGATGTGCCTCTTTTCAAATGGTTTTATTAAGAGGAAATATGTTATTGATAATGTTGACAGTCCAACGCGTTGGCACTGGGCCATTATTGTGCATCTGAGACCATACAGGCTGCCTTTGAGTTTGCTGCCTCACGGTATTTCAACTATTCTCTGACTACGTTTATGCTGACACAAAGATACATGCTGTTCGCAATATAATATAATATAATATATATATGTATATGTAATATTTGCAAGGCATAGGTCTCTATTTTCAATTTGAAATAGACTAATGCTATTCAATGCTGTTCAAATTATACTTTAATTTTATTTGTAAATAATGTAGCCTATAGGGCCTTTTTGGTAATCTTATTATCATAGCCTATAACCTTAAATAATTTAGCTATTATGCATTTTAACATGGTCTACTATTACGACTATAGGCTACTATTATTTGTTGTATTATTATTATTATTATTATTATTATTATTATTATTAGCGTAAAATAATACTAATAATATAATAACAACAAATAATAACAAGGCTAGGCTTTATCTGCAATAATTACATAATAGTCTAATATTGTAATAAGTCTGCATGTGTCATGATTTGTAGCAGACTTATGTCATATGAGATCTTATGTCATATTCAATTATATATTTTAATGTAATAAATGCATTTTAGAAACCTTTGTGTCCTCGGACACACATTTTCGTTAAGGCCATCAGTGAGCACTATAGCCTAATGCTAATAAGACTAAATGCATGATTCCCAAGTGTTATGGTTGTCATGCCTCTGCATGCATAGTTCACTGGCCTAACATTTTCCATGTCGAATCAAATCGTCTATATGGCTACTGCCAGTGAGGGTAACATTGGGATACAATGATGCTACAATGGGCTGAGCGCAAGTCAAACTGACATCCATTATTAGTGACCATATAGGCTGTAACCTGTAGATTCTTCTCTTTATCTTGTGTTCCAGCTCTTACTTTAAATTGTACTCTCTCTCTCTCTCTCTCTATATATATATACATATATATATTCTCGCTCTGAAAATGGTATCAGGTGCTTTCTCTCTATTTAGAAGATATTGCTTAAGTTAGCCTATACGTAAATTGCTTGTAGAAATCGTGAAAAATATAGGCTATCCTATATGGTTAGGTATAGGCCTATTCGACACAGCAATGACAATCCTATGCGTTCAACATCAAAAATTCAGAAGTGTCAGAAACAACCACTCCCACACTAGAAATTTCACAGACATATGACGATAATATTCTCAAATATTACAATTTGATTTACAAAGGATGTCAGTGTAGTCATATGTGCTTGACACAGCACGATCTATGCCTTAGCCAACATGCCACGGTTAATATAAAGCCATGTCAGAACTCATGCACAGCTAATATACTGAACCGTATAATAATCACATTTTCTGGAAATATTTGAAATATCCTAAAAACATCAGTCTGGATAATGTAGTGAACAGCGTCAATGGCGCCCCCCTCCAGAATAAACTTGTATCAGGTAGGCTACCACTGTTTAACTGTCTTAGAATTAATCAACATGGTTTTACATAAAAGGCAAATCTCTCTAATTAAACTAACATCTGTACTGATACTTCAGATTATGTCAAACCACCAAAAGAAAAAAAAATAGACAAATTTACTAATTTATTGAGTTCAAGAATATTCTCTCATGTCCTTGATTATAATTTTTTATAGCCTAGCAATATCTATCTATCTATATATATATCTATCTATCTATCTATCTATATATATATATATATATATAGATAGATATATATATGATCATAGTGTTGTTATCCAAGTCGTAGCCGTTGTTTTGACTGAAATAATGTTCTTAATGCCTATTGACAACATATAGGCTGTATTTACGTTTTTTCTTCATATACCGTCTTAATATTATAGGCATAGGCTATCTCAATCCGGTAATTGTACATTTGCATTATACACATAGCTTCCTTGTTCAGATAGCTAATTATTTTAAATTATCTGTTTTACAAGAAATATTGTTATCTTCAGCTGCTACATGCTTTGAATTATTTAGCCATAATAGCTACACTGTGATAAAAAACGAAATAGCCTTATCTAGGCTGATGCCTTCTGTTTTTGTGTACATTATTTGTTTTCATTTTCCACATGATCTGAAATAAGTATATACGAGCTACTGATTGCAGTTTGATCATGGATAGTCGAGAAATAGGCCTACATTTGCTAATGATTATAATAGACAACTGTTCTTCGATGATGATTGAATTCTGAACTGATCTAAAAAGCCGGCCTATTGGCTTTTTAGATCAGTTGATTATGATATAATCATCATTAATAGTCACAAAGCCTATTAAATTAAGTATGCCTATAGGGCTATCGTAGTTCATGTTAATTAAGCGTTTATGTAAATATTATTTACGGCTAGACGGTTGTTTAGACTTACGTGGAAGTTTTTTTGCGAAAAATATATTATTTGTAAATCAGGACAGTCTAACATATTTTTGGCCCAATCTTAAAGCGTCGACTATAGCCAGACGATTATGATGACGATAATGAATATTATGTTTTCTGCCAGAAGTTGTAATTGGCGGCGGACGTATACGAAATGGCTATCATAATGTTTATTGGCTGGTTAAAATATAATAAATTAGGCTACACGATTGATTTACCAATTCCATTCGCAGAAATGTGCAACCTAACCTGTGTAAATGTTAGTCTATTTTGATCGAACATGGTCTGGATTGCTTCTGGAAACCAAGAGACGCTATATATTTATGTCACAGATGATACAGAAGGCCAATGTAATTGAGGCTGTTCGTGTCAACAACTGTGAAATAGATTAAATGAATGTATAATCGACAATCGAACCATAAATGTTGTCAACAATGACCCACTTACCAAGGTATAGGCTATAAGACACTAATTTATTGTCAGGTGAAAGTATCATTATGTTTTTATTGTGTTTATTTGTATGTTAATTTGACCATATTTGCCAAACCAACCTTTTTTAAATTACAAATTGACGGCGTTAGCCAAGTTGTGTCCACGTGGCTTGGTGGTACGTGGTACATCTGCAAACCTGAACATAAAATCGGGTTGGGTATTCGTTAAGTAGAAAATTAATTACGTGATTATTAAACCATATCCCCACATGATGATATTCTTATCTGAAATAACGCAGAGATTAAATGTCATCATATGCATTGTCCAATTAAGGCATGCACAGACAGGTGTGTGTGAATACAAGTTTCCTCGTTTGCTATAGGCTAGGCTATAACTTCCTGCTGTGTTTTGACTAAATGTCGTTTAGTCATTTAGTAATTAATTATAGAACATATTAATAGGATAAGGAGATATATTTTTAGACATACAGAGAGATATACACATAGCCTATAGCCTACATTAGATCAACCAATACATTTAATGTATTGTATAAAATGTATTGTATAAAACGACCATTGATGACTCTAACCCTATCATCCAAATGGCGGTGACACCATTAAAGTCCTTTTCAGGTTAGCACTTCTCAAAGGTTGAGAGGCCCTGTAACTTTAGTACGCCCTTAATGAGGACGAACGTTGGTTAACGACGTGTAGTCGTGTTTCAGAGGCCAGGGCTGGGTTTCTCGTGAGCAGGACAAAAGAAACAATATTTACGACACGTTTAAGCATCCATCACATTGGCATCTGTTCGTTTGACACCTGGTGTGCATTAGCATTAAATATGACATTCCACTCTAATTCAGAGCATCCTCTGTCCAGTCCGGCGACCGGCCCATAACTGTACAATACTGCACGTGAGCTGTGGTAAAAAGCAATAATGATGGCCTATATTATTATATTATATTTCCATCCATTCAAATAACTGCAGATAGCCTACACAACAAAACTGAGCAGATGCAACGTACGCAATAGGTCTGTGTATGTGGCCTATAGGTTTAAGGCTACTACACACGACACAGCAAGCCAGTATATCTTGGTTGCTTAAGGATAATAATTATCTTTGTGGATATGGTGTCTTTTTGTTGTTGTTAGTAGTATAGTAGTGTAAATGAAATTGTTAGCGCTTGTCTGATATAGCCATAAGGGTAATGGGTTATATTGTCTTCTCACATACACACACACACACACACACACCTTATTTACTTTTTACGCTGTTGTGGCAGTCATCGATTTTATTTCATAATAGGTCTATCACCTTGTTGTCAATTTGTCACTTTTGCAATACAGTGGCGCCATCTTCTGGGAATTGTGAATGCAAACATGCAAGAGTGACGACGAACACCTCCCTCCCGGTCAGTTCAGTCTGCTGAGCAACTGTTTTTAGTTGACCACACCCATATGTCCTTATCCAACATAACTCTCTCTCTCTCTCTCTCTCTCTCTCTGTATGTGTTCGCGCGTGTGTGTGTGTGGTTAAGTGGGGGGTGATCGCGCCTGTGGGCGACGTCATGCCACGACATGCCAGTGTTTTGCCTATTTCCAATATGAATATAGGTAAATATGCGTTGATACATTAAATAGTTTCAGTTTCGGTATCTTATTAAGTCGCCATGACAAACTGTTGAGGCATAGTAGTACTCTGCTGCTCTCTTGTGGACCACAAGAGAGCAGCAGAGTATTGCCCACTGTGGGGCAAGCTGTTCTACACACTCCTAACATGCTTGTTTACATTACTTCATTTTTATAAGAACTGAGCTGTCGCAGTTATGATTACGACTTTTTAAGGATATGCTTTTCATCTTAATGTTTTTTATCGATTTAGGAGTGCTAGGCAATAACTCGTTGCCCGAGTGAAGAATGCAAGTCATTAGTCAAGAGTTAGGCCTATCATACTATCAAACATTTTAATCAGGATTCATCTTATAATATTGTATAGGCATAGTAAATTAATGTGCAGTAAAATCGTTAGTCATTTGTAGACATTTCAATAGTCTCGTATAATAATAATAATAATAATAATAATAATAATAATAATAATAATAATACTTTTTTGAAAATTGGCAAATTTAAAGACAAAACATTTCACATATCTGTGAATTTTTTTCAGTTGATTTATTTGGTTCACGTTTTAGAAATTTGTTCTATATGACTTTCTGCCACTAGATGTCACACTAAGCGCACAAGCACCTCAACAAAAAATGTTCAGCGTTATCACCCACGGATGTAGGCCTACACATGCTCAGTGGGCTACAATATGTCAATATTATAGAACCAATCATAATAATATAATAATAATAATAAACTTTATTTGTATAGCACCTTTCATACACAATGTGCAACTCAACGTGCTTTAC
>JAODTR010000015.1:218525-236355 GCA_025399935.1 Amblyopsis rosae
TTGTTCTTTTATTTTTGTTGCCAAACACAATAATCTCAGTTTTATCTTGATTCAATTGTAAACAGTTTTGGTTCATCAATCATGATATGTAAACAATGTTGGGCGGATTACAACCGATTACTCTGATTCTGTGGCAGCTTTTACAAAACAGCTAAAGACACATATTTTTCAGCAAGCTTTTAATTAGCTACATAGTGTTAGGTTTTTGTTTTATATTATAATGTACTTTTATTTTGTACAATGTAGGATTTTATTTATTTGCATTGCTTTTACTGTACAGCACTTTGTGACCTTGTCTGTGAAAGGTGCTCTATAAATAAACTTTACTTACTACTTACTTACTTACTTACTTGCACACAGAGGAGTGTTGTTCACCGCTCAGGTCATAATTATTCTCTATACCCTTTATAGTTTATAATAGAAAACATCATTATTATTAGCTATAAGCTACTTGCAATTGTGTGTGCTTTTTGTCGTTTGACTGACCTGAACTGTCTCTTGCGAATATGTCGCTTATTTTGCAAAATGTTGCTGCTTCAGTTGCAAGAGTTTCTCTATTTTACTACTTTTCTGGCCGTCAATGAGCGCAGTGGCTGAAACACGGCACGGTGATCTCCTATCACATATGATATAACTTTAAAAAATATAAAATACGCTTGGTATCAAATAATTTGAAGGACCCCTTGCAGTCGCCTGTCTCTGAGGAACCCCTAACCCCAAACCCCTGTTGAAGACCTCTGCTCCAGACCATTTCGCCATGCTATTGGTCCAGAAGTATTGCCACAGGTAGATGGTTGCAATGGGCTCTCTTTGTGTCCCTCAAAGACACAGAGAAGAGTGATGCTCGCGCCTGATACGTGGAGTTTTCCTCAACTTATTCATGCACCTTGCAATATTATTATTATTATTGCTGCCGCTGGTTGACAATTTATGGCAGCCAGGCTAAAACGATGTAAGGCCACCAAAACATCTCCTTGTCCACAACAACATGAAGTAGACTGAGGAAGGAAAAGGTGTTGACATCAACTGCCTTAATATATTTATGAGTTAAACATTTCAAATTAATCGCAACGATATAGGCTATAGGCTACACATATGTTGTAAATCTATGTGTATTCATATACAGTAGGATATATATCGCTAAAACGTATATTTGCATCATCACTTTTACTTTACACAACTTTTGAAAACATCATGTAATGGGATGTTGTAATTTTAGCATAATTTTAACTAAAGGATTGTGCATTTTGGCTTTTTTAAATTATAGGTCTATTAATAAAATATGCTAAAAAAGCATATAGGCCATAGACAATAATATTAATAATGATAATACCAATAATAAAGGACGAGGCGATGGGACAATATTCAGCTTTTTTACAATAGTTTCAATATTTTTATTATAATAATAATAATAATAATAATAATAATAATAATAAATAATAATAATAAATAATACCTATTTGCACATAATAATAAGTGACACGTAATTGCATGTGTATTTACTGCCATGCAGGAGACATGGTAACAACAGCACAGCTGCTAAAGCTAATTTGACTTCTAGGAGAGCCTGTAATCTATCTCCCAACATGAACCCCCTTAATGCTAATAGTATTTACAGGGTAAAGACTGAAGGCGCAGGCAGGTGCAGCTGGCTCAGCACACAGTATCATAATGGTAAGACATACAACTATACACTATGTTTAGGCAGCCCTACATATTCCACTTAATATATTTTCTATTAACGTCTTCAGACCCTTAAATTCTGCTATGGTCATCTACATTTATATCCGAGTTCAGCTGTTATCTAAGTGATAAAGTCTCCATTTTGGCTGAGAGGAAATTGAGAGTTGAAGAACCGAGTAAATATTTGGATGTGGAGAGAGCTCTTGGGATCTCAGAGGGTCCTCTCTAGCTGAAGCCCGCTGGTATTAAATAGATTAAGGGGCTGGCGGGTCATTGTGGACAGAAAATTCCAGCTCTTCGGATGTGACTTTTCTTTGCCTTTCAGTGTTTTGCTCTTCATTTGAGTGCTTTGGGTAAACTAGACACGCACAGCAACATACTGTAATACGTTTTTGTTTATCCACCACTGCACTACAATGTATAGAGATCTTGACCGTTTCACATATTGGCTATTGGCTATTATAACATTTCACCCATAGGCTGCGTTAGTAGCAAGTGTATTGGGGTTATCTACTATTCTAAAAGATACAAAAAATTTAATAGGCACACGTAGATTTTATTTACCTATGGAGTAATCATATAGGTCAGTGCTTATACTGATCTGTGAAACCCTAAAAGGAAAATAATAGGTTCCAAAGCACATGTGATATTGATTTAGAATAGGCATGGCGGCGGTAGACGCAAAGCAGTAGATAGTGGCCCAGATCCTATTCAGCTCCATTCACAACCATGACAACAAGGAACAAGCTAGGATTTATCCTAGAAAGTTAAAGGACATTGTGCTGGGGCGTCAATCAGGCATTATTACGGGACTGAACAAATGCAAAATCTTGACTGGAACAAATGCTTCCAACGGGTCTCGGGCGCAGGGCTACATTTCCCCCTTTGTTCTCGTGCGCTGGTTGGCATGTATTTGTGTTCCCTCTCGTACGAGTCGACCACCCAGGACGACAGTGGGACACGACCACTCTGCCTCAGCAAACGTTGTCACAGCAAGGCGCACGGCTATACCCTGCAGCCTATGGGAACTCCAGCTTCCTCCTGCAGCTAACTGACGTGTTTTTGAACATCATTACACTTAGAAAACAACCAGCTTCACACAATTAATTAAATTACATTATGTCTGACTGAAAAAAATGAACATAGAACTGCAATTCAAAAGTTACAATAGTTTTAAAACGTTATTGTTTCTGACACAAGTGGTAGAATAATATGAATGGTTTTGTAAATTCCCTACATGATTAAAAGTCAGAAATCATAAGGCTGACTTGAATAGGTCAAAATACACAAAAGAACGCATACCAATAAATATATTAGTTAAACCAACTCAAGGCCTCGCACTAATTGCTCACTTTGTATGCAAAAATTAGACAAGTTATTTTGTCGAGGGGGAGGCATGGGACGGGCTACGTTGTCACTTGCCACCCAAGACGTGATTCAACTGGAACAATTACCATTATCTATTTCCCAGTTTGACGATACGGGGAGAATCTGTAATGATGACGAGTGTTTCCTTTGGTCATTGTTGACGCTCTGGTTGATTATTCTGAGCGTCCACACCTACCATCATTGGATGACAACTCTCGAGCCATTCAGGTACTTATAGCATCCCCGAAGAGGAGACCCTTTAAAAGCGGCATGTGTTTGCTGCGTGAAGTGTTGTTTATATAAACACGGAGACTAGTGCACACACCAGCACACCGCGTAGTGTTTAGTCAAAGCGCGAGGTACTTTCTCTCTCGAGTGGTGACGACTTGCGTGGCTTTTATTCCCACGGCGTTTCTCCTTGGATAGCTTTTACGCAAACGGATTCGATTCTTCGAACGCCATGGCTGTTCCAACAAAGTTCAGTTTCTCGGTCAGGAGCATCCTGGATTTGCCCGAGAACGACGCCGAGACGGTTCCACAACCCTCCCCGGTCCGTTCGTGCGCCAGTTCTCCCTATTCCTTGTGGATGAACGGTGAACGGAGTCCTTGTACATGTAAGGTGTAGTCGCATTTATTTGATAGTCACGCTGGATAGTTATATGATGCATAGCATATTAGGCCTCATACATTCCCTCACATTCAGTATTTTGAAGGTTTATTGTATAATTTCGGTTGGTAACATCAATTAATGAATCATTTTGTATAACTTATTTTCAACAGCATCAGACGAATGTAGCCTCGAGGCATGCCCTGACTCAACCAAGCCGGATGACTCCCATATAGACCCAGACAAACACGAGAAGAACAACAAAAAGAAGCGCCGTGTTTTGTTCTCAAAGGCCCAGACCTTCGAGCTGGAGAGGCGCTTTCGCCAGCAGCGTTACCTGTCTGCCCCAGAGCGCGAGCAACTGGCGCACCTACTGGGCCTCACGCCCACGCAGGTGAAGATCTGGTTCCAGAACCATCGTTACAAAATGAAGCGAGGGCGAGCGGAGGGGACGCACGAGATAACGCATCCTCCGGTCCTGCGCAGAGTCGTTGTGCCAATTCTGGTCAGGGATGGAAAACCCTATCAGACCTGCTTGTTTGAAGCAGATAAGAGCGGCTGCGTGCCACTCAGTGCGCCTCAAGCACCCTTTACGTTGGCCTATCAGTCGTTTCAGCACCAGTCGCCGTCTGCACTGCCTCCTAGATACCAACACTTTCCATGCAGCCCGGCAGCTTCTAGGCACGCGTTTGCCTGGAGGGACCTTTGGAACAGTTCAGTTAACTTCGGTTCTTTCAAATGAAGACTCTTTCTGGAATGCAATTCTCCCATTTAGAATGGCATAAAATGTTTTCTGAATGTTTTTCTCTTCTTTCAGATGTTTGGAGCTAAAAAGAATGATAGATTTTCACTATAGGATAAAGATATTTTGCACATTTTATTTTAATATTTTGTCGTATATGTGGATATGAAACATATTTTTATATTTGATATGTATGCTAAAATATTTCGTTTATCCTGCTATAATGTATTTTATGTTTTTGTTGTTGTTTTATAGCTTACAGTCACAGTAGCCTATTTTTTATAACGTGTTGAGAGCAAACGGCTACAGTAGGCCATACTAGAAAATATAGCAGCATATATGTTTAAATGAAAATGTTATTTGTTTCCTTAAATTAGCTTTTCGTTAAAGGACATATTTGGTTGTTTTTTTTCTGAAACGAAATATTAATAAATGGATTCTGTTATGGTAGGCCTATTACCTGAACGAAATTCTATATTTATTAAACGTTTGTTCCAAATAACTGTAATTCATGCACATCAGTAATAACAAACAAATTTACATTTGTATATCAAGGAGAAATACATTTATCTTATTCTTTTTATAAAATATGTTTTCTTGTACCAAAATTTTTTTTACTGTAGGCTAACTCAAACGTATAAGCCAATATGGTATACTAGTTGACACCATAGAGTCCCAAATGCTTTTATAATGTTAAAAACGAATCGAGAAACCAGAAGCTGAGCTAACACACTGTAAAAAAATAAATAAAGATTGGATTTGCTTAAGCATAAGAATATCCAATAAACATCACTCCTTTTAAGTCTGGAGCATTGGCCTTTCTCTCCTTTTACACGTTTTGTTATGCCAAACCACCGAATAGCTGACATAATAGGTATTTGTCTAACATGATTTTCATATTAAAATGATAGGTTATTTAGGATATATACCTATATTTTAACAGAAAAGCCTAAAGAGACTGCTTATCACCCTGTAGGCCATGCACTACAGTGACAATAAAGTATCATATATTTGCTATACGATTATATTTATGATAACGTATGTAGTGGTGGTTGTTTATGGGGCTGTCATGCTTTTACAACCCCTGTGATGTTGTTTGCTCGTCCTGTGACCTTGCAGCGCATCGTCCCCGTCACCTGGTCCTTTGTGCGCCCTACTTGGGCCACCTTGTCTCACATATGGAGGGGACTGGCCAAACCCCTCAGCTCGCTGCATCTTCCCTTAAACACTCTTTTTGTCTGCGTGTCTCCCTGTGAATGGACCATTGTCTCTCGTCCAAAAGGGACCCAGACGCAATCTTTAGTGTTTCAATTCGCGTGATGTTTAATCAGTCCCTGTGACAAATTTATGAGGTTTAACTGCACAATGGTGTTTTAGAGCATCGTGGGGTTTAAGGATGACAAAGACAGGCTTTTAGGGGTTGCCATTGGTTTTTTAAGTTGGTCGGAAGAATTGCCTGAAAAGTATGGGCTCGGTACTAAACTGACTGCCTTACAGTTTGTTGACACATTGGCCTCTACACGACTTTTGTAAACAGGCCAAGAAATACAGTATAGTGTTTCGTAGTAGAACTTCAACATATCATGTAATTTTAATTACTTGCCATACATTTGTTGTATACATTTGGAACCAGTCATTTGATATACCTAGCTGAAAATTACACCAATTAACACTATTGGCTTCATTTATTTATTATTTCAGACATCGTTTTTATTTTGTTTATTGGACGATTCGATACCACTCATTGGAGACTAATTTCACACATTGGAGACTTAAGTGGGTTCATATCTCTGTTAAATTAAAGGTCCACCTGAATTTAATTTATGAGTTCTGAAATGATTCTACCGGTAGAATGGAATTTGCTATAAGGCAAAACTCAACACTGAGCTTGCAATTTTTTTTTACTTTAATTTAATGAAATGTGTCAAGTAACCTTTCAGTTATATTTACGATGCAGTATAACCGCTGTTGTCTTTTATATAATTCAGCAATTTACTATAGCATTTTGTCAAAATGCATTAGGAGTAGCCTAAGAATTGCAAAAATATTTACCCAGCAGTAGCATTCATGACAAATACACACACAAAAATATTTATTACTGAATTTTAAATGAACATCTCTCCTGTGAGAAATACGGTTTAATGGGGGTTGTTATTAACATTACCACTAGATGGCACAACAACACACACTATTAGTCGGGACAACCGTGCGTTATTGCTACCCATATCTATTGGTGAAATCATCCATTAGGTGCCGCACTTTATCAAATATTTTTATCTTTCACCTCCGACCCAAGACTCTATAGTTCACGAAGATGGCGACCTGTCTTACGCCATAGTAATATTGATCGTAAAATAATTGATCAGGACCCCCTGAACGTCAATTCCTTTTGAGCTATAGCATTATATTATATTAGGCGTCAAGAACAGCATGCTATATAAGATAGGCATATATCATATATATATCGTTTTATGAATTATTAAAATGCTGCGTGCATCATGCAGGGATAGACAAATATGGGTATAAATATAGTTATTAAATATTTGGGTATTATAGCCTATAGGTGTCGAAAAACCACGTGCCAAATCAATATATTGTACTTTTGCTATTCGTTCAAGAGACTATTTCGCCCTGTAAAACGTGTCCATTCTAAAGGCACATGCAGGCTTTGAAATGCCAAATGTAAGACAACGGCAGCTTTAAGGCCTATAGGCTGCGTTACCTTTTGTAAAATCAACAATTGCCATTGTACAGTTTTTTTATACAGAGTAACATTTGTTTTCAGTGTTATTGATTAAAACAATCACTTCATAAAGAGCAGCGTGTAGTCGACAGTATATTGCTAGAACAAGTGCTCAGTATAGCCTGTGCACCACTTTAAAGTATCCTCATTACTCTGTGGAATTAACTAGAGCATCTGGACTAATTACTGCTAATTGGCCATAATAGCCGTGTTCCAGTACAGAAAGGGAACTGATTTAGATGATTAAGAATGCCTTTTGAAATTCTGTAATTAAGGAAGGCATAGCCTAGATTTACCTTGCATGCATAAACACGATATAATTCTAATTGCAAATACATGGCGCACGGAATGACGCACTGCCTAAACAACTTAGTGTGTCTATATTTAGAATAAGAGTTATGATCATATCATTCATTAAAGAAAGTCATGAAGCAAAAAAATAAAAAATAATAATAATGAATAGAAAGTGTATAGTGCACTTTTCATACTTTATGATATATTTCTAGTCAGCTCTGAAAAAGGCTATATAGCCTAATTATGCTACTTGACTAATAATGCCTGGAAATATTCTGCTCAGGTGAGGTCAGACATGGGATACGGCCGGTCATTCAGCAGGAAAAAATCACGGTAAGCCCTGTGTTTAGTGGCGAGCATTTTTCTCTGACATTTAGCTAGACCAGAACCACAACAAAGCCTTTAGCTTATAATATGTAGTACATGCTCTTCTAATCTTAGTGCATGCTTAGTTAAACAGTGCAAGGTAGGCTAAATTAAGTCTATTTCACCAGTGACTGTAACTGCCGCCAGAAGACGCTGTGCTTCTCCTCACTAACTCTATTCCCTGAAGAACATGCGTCTTTCAAGGAGAAACAAGTCTACGGACTCAAGAACAGGCTACTATACCAGAGTTCGTAGACCTGTTGAAACATGGCTAAATAAAATGTCAGCTATTACACATTTAATATTAAAATCCGACATCGTTTTGGAAAGTTATAATATAATATAGGCATATCATCAATTTAACCCTACACAATGTTCAATTGTGTTTAGGCTTAGCTATAGGCTAAATTCTGTACATTATTTAGAGTAAATAATACCATAATACAAACGGGGCAATATAACAACACGTTATTCAGCCTACATAGCCCAATAGATACTCATATTGAATAATGTATATAGTCATACATAAATGTTAACATAGGCTAGGTTTGTAGCCTAAATAATTGTAATAGGCTAATTACGATAGCAATAAGAAAAACAAGACACCACCAGAACAAAAAAATAATAATAATTATTATTATTATTATAATAATAATAATAATTATTATTATTATTATAAATACAATATAATAAATAGGCCTGCATATAAACTAAATGCATAAGCTAAACTAAGATAGCTATTTAAACAATGAGAAGTAGCAAACAGAAATAAATGTTGCATGCATTGATCATAAAACTTGCCAGGGTCCAGACATAACTGCAATTACCTTAAAAACGAATGGCACAAGGCGCAAGAGTACATGGAGGTAAGATATGATTGAGTTAAACTATTACGGGTCCTCGAGCATTACGGCGAGATGTGCCTGAGGGCTACCTGGCGTGATGCCGCTGAGAAGAGTACTTGAACGCCGTTAGCTTCACCTGAGAACCTCTTCTGTTCCACACTATATTTTCTTTTGACTGGGTCCCTGGCACGAGCATGCGTCTGAATTTGGGTAACACGCTGCTTGCGTCCAATATTATCAAAAGAAGGAAAGAGGTTAATCATTTACGCAGCCACTTAACACACGGATGTGTATTTATTTACTTATCAGTCAATTTCCCTCCACGCAAGTGCACTTTTGCATGTCTGAGTACGATAAGGCATAACACAAACAATCCTGCAATCACTAGAGGCCTCTTATGACCATTAAAAGTCAGTAGTTCAACAGAGGCTAGTTCAGACGCGGAGTGGTTCTCCAACTCTCAAGTCCATATAGGCCTCCTTTCATCAAGAGGCCCTCGTAAGCATCACTACAGTTAATAAAGTGCATTGTGGTCACTGCAACAGTAAGTTGCCGTGCTTATCTGTGATAGGAAGCAACATGTTATAACCTCAAAACATATAGTTCGCGTCAGTAAGTGCACAGTTAACCATACTACACGGTGACAGGTGGAACATTTATGATCGCGTACAGGCAGCGCTCAAGTTATTGTTGGTGGGAGGGGAGCGCGTGTCGTGCCAACGCGTAGTAAGTGAAATTACGCTGGGCGAGAGCTGCTTTGTATTGTTGCTGATGCCCCGCCTCTGATGGTAGCCTTAAACCTGGCACCCAGCTAAAACAAACGAAAGCCAGAATCGAGCTCCCACTCAATCCAATTAAGGCGGACTTCAGGCGCTCTCGTACGTGTTCATCTCGCAGGATCGACGTTGAGACAACAGGAACCGGAGGGGCTTTGGCCAAAAAAAGAAGGAGAGATTGCCTTGCCTTCTAATTTCTCCCTCTCCAGCCCCAGAACAATGTCGATGAGCCCTAAGCATACGACTCCTTTTTCTGTTTCCGATATCTTGAGTCCCCTCGAGGAGAGCTATAAGAAAGTAAGTATGGAGAATAACAACTTGGGAGCACCTCTCACTTCTTACCGGCAGCCCCAGGTCTCTCAGGCGGCAATGCAGCAACACCACATGGGCCACAATGGGAGTGTGTCCGCGTCTTACCACATGACTGCGGCAGGTGTTTCGCAGCTGTCACACACCGCGATGGGAGGCTACTGTAACGGCAACCTGGGCAACATGACCGAACTTCCGTCCTACCAGGACGGAATGAGAACCGGTGCAACGGCGACCGGCTGGTACGGAGCTAACCCGGACCCGCGCTTCTCAACTAGTGAGTAGGCTACACACACACGCATGCACGGACAAAACTCATGCCTTACACCTTTGGTTTGACCTATGAACAGGTGGGGAGTATAATTGTATTATCGGTAGGAAGAAATTCTCACCATTTCTGTTTATAATAATGTATGATATAATTTTGTACATTTAACATGTTCAACATGTTGGGTGTGATGTGGTGTGGATACGGTCACATCACCTAGGCCTAATAGACTATACCGTTTATGTTGGTATTTTGTGAGGATAGTTTGTCAAAATCAATCTGCATTGCAGTTTGTTTAATTACCTGACGTGCACTGCACGTCAAACCCTTTAATCCAAATCTATGGTTGACCCACCTGATATCTTTTTATAGTATGTGTTATAATGGCTGAGATAATGGCTCCTCAACTTTATCACAGGTCGATAATACATTTTTCATATGCATGCGTATGACTGTTTCTGTTTCTTTTTTCAGTTTCTCGTTTCATGGGCTCTTCCTCTGGTATGAACATGGGCAGCATGGGAAGCCTAAGCTCTCTGGCGGACGTGGGGAAAGGTATGGGTCCTCTGTCCAGCACTCCAAGAAGGAAGCGACGGGTGCTGTTCTCACAGGCGCAGGTCTACGAGCTCGAACGACGCTTCAAGCAGCAGAAATATCTCTCCGCGCCGGAGCGCGAACACCTGGCCAGCATGATCCACCTCACACCCACCCAGGTCAAGATCTGGTTCCAGAACCACCGATACAAGATGAAGAGGCAGGCCAAGGACAAAGTGTCGCAGCAGCAGATGCAGCAAGACAGCGGCTCGTGTCAACAGCAGCAGCAGCAGCAGTCCCCTCGGCGCGTAGCCGTGCCCGTGCTGGTTAAAGACGGGAAGCCGTGCCAAGGAAGTGGCCACACGCCCACTTCAGCCGGACAAACGCACCACCAGCAGGGTGGCAACGTAATGATCATGTCAAATAGCCAGCACCAGGCTCAGCAGGTGGGCAGCACTGACCACTCGCCAGATTTAGTGCAGCATTCCGCCAGCCCACCGACTCTGCAGACCCAAGTAGCCGGACTGTCGCACCTGAACTCTGGGGCCGAGTATGGCACGGCTCTTCAGTGTTCTGCCTTGTTATACGGCAGAACATGGTGACAAAAGCACTACATGTAAAAACAAAATATTCCTATTTAAAAGCAACTCGGAACATTTTATTCAAAGACGTTACATTTCTAAAGACTTCATGAGTTAAATGTAAATGTCTACTCTTGAACAAGTTTGGAACAAAGTGTTACTGGTCTGAAGACTGGACAGAAGCAGGAGAAAAACTTTTGGGAACTACGGATACAATTTCAGATTCTTGGGAATTATTTATGTAAATTATACTGAGAAAAAGACGTCTCCAGTCATAGGCACCTGTTGGTGGGTTAGTTGGGTTATAACCAAAATAGGAGGATTTACCTATATGGGAACATTTAACCCCCAACATCCAAACACACAGATTACTTTGGTTTATAACCTAATAGTATTTAATGTAAGCTGTAGATTTAGCTTGTATATTTCTGTAAAAGGTTTTAATTGGATATAGTTTTTAGCTATATGTTGTACAGTTTTTGACGCTATTGACAATTTGTTGTCGTTTCATTGGTATTTGTACGTTTTATTTCTTTGTAACTTATATAGATATTTGACTTAATACAAAACGGTCATAATAATAAATTATGGGAACAAACTAGATAGCTTTTGTTTAAATTGATTGCACTCGTTTTTGAACGGTGAAAATAGGCATCAATACATATTGACTATAGGGTAAAAACTCTGTAACTCTTGTGTATGTTTTTTTGTTTGTTTTGTAGACGTATAGCCCTGGTAGCAGTAGTATTATCAATATTATTAATAATAATCATTATTAACCTATATTATTTGACAAATATAATAGGCAATACATTAATAATTTTCTATTTCAAATTTAAATATCTTCAAACTCTCATACTACATAATTTGTATTTTTTTTTTCTTCACAAAATATTTATAGGCTATATGTGGTAATAGCAAAATCTCCCACGTTAGCTGGACATAAAGATTCAGGCAGGCTATATGATTGTTTTCTATTTTGCTTTGGCAGGTCACACAGTGCACGAGCTTATCTTCTATGTTAACGCAGGCACATTATATCAACTTGCAGAGCAATTCGAGCCTTTATGTGCCGCAGCCTTCTTGCTGGGAACTCGGACGCGCACTGAGTCATAAAGGTGAGGGCTCTGCTCCCTATACAACACAGCCCTGCTCAAAGGAAAGGCTTATCGCTCAAATCCCACATCAAACAACACAACATTCTTTTCAGATAACTTGCGATCCTAAATCAGCCTATCAGCGGTATAGAGTTTGTTTATCCATAACAATCCGTCAGAAAATGTAAAGACAATTATTGGCTAAAGCTTTATTTCCCCTAAGAAACCAAAATACGTCTCAGTGAGATTATTAAACATATTTAGTTGTAGGCTACTATTGTTCTTGTAGGTTCGCTATAATTTATTATTATTTTGTATTATGATATTGTATTCTATAATAATTATATATATAATAAAAATAAATGGCTATATATAATTATTACAATATCACCCATGACACTTGTATTTTCATATCGCGCTTCAATATATTAGGCCTAGGATAATTCATAAATATATAGAGGTAAAATAATGCAATGTCAAGAAACTGTAGCATTAACACATTAAAACATTGCTAATTATTTCTGCTATAATGAATAATAATCCCTTAAAAGTCGTTGACGTTTTCTCACCTGTGCATTTTATTGTCTTCTCTGATCCCATATCGATTCACTTATAGCCTTTGCAAACCAATTGATATATTTACTGACCTATAATGGCAATTTTGACAGTTTAGCACTCATTAATGAACGGAATGCTGTTGTTCCTCTTATTACCAAATTACTTATCACATACAGGTCAAATACAAAAGTAAAAACATATATCATCCATTGTATGACTCATTACTCACTGAACCTTAGCGGGTCTGTTTGCTCGTGTCTCCTATTTCTAATGTCATACTTTGATTTTGATCACTGGTTTAATGGAAACTGTTCCTATTCATTACATCTCTGTCTGTTTTCTAGGAAATTACTGAGCTGAAAAGGACAAATGAAGTAGCCTATCCATTATGAACCACTAAGATATTATGTGTCCAAAATTATATTAATATTTATATTGACAATATTCAAATTAAATATGATCTATACTTTTACATACTTATCCACAGTCTACTTTGATATAAGGCCAATGGATGTTTTAGATGTATGTTTTAGATATAAAACACAACCAGAAGCAGAAGTATTATCGCATCAATCAAGAATATGTAAATGGTCCTAGAGCAAAGAAATAGGCTTCATTGTTGGAAATCCTATATCAGAAATGTTAAAGAATCATATACAAGTTTGTAATGTAAAGTATCCAAAAATCTAAACAATTTTCTTTGCACATCTGCCATTGAGATCCTATTTAGTTAATAATGTGTCTCGAGACAAACCCGGGACACCATTTCAGCCACCTATTAGTTTAAAAAAATCTCCAGCACCAGCAACTGTTCTATTAGGCATTTGTGAGGGTGATTTTGTTCGCGGATGAAGTGAGAATTTAGAGATTACATTAACATGTCTTTGGCGTGGTGTGTGGTCTTTGTCTGAAGCTTGTAACTGTTGAGAATGACTTGTTGGAATCGTGTGTGCTCTCATAGTTCTCTTTTGTAGAGATCCGCAGTGGAGCTCCTAAAGTCCTCCTGTCTTTATGGCGAGCAGGTCTCCATGAACCCCAAGCAATAATTTCCTAATCTCAGGGTAATCATATTTTAAGTAGGGTTACCGATGTATATATTATTTTGCATATAGTTCGATTCTGGAGGAGAATTCTATTACGTTTACATTTCTGTGCCAACTATGTGATCGAAGTCTATAGCCGAATATTTAAGGATAATGTCGTAATGGTATAAAATTACCTAAATCCACAATGACATAATAATGTTTTGCATTTAGGCACAGGCATATTTTACTATATCTCAGGCCTATAGCCCCACCTGTTGTTAATCTGCATGCCATGTGACTATTGTTTTAGCATTTTATTTATGATACAGCACTGAAGTTGTCATTACATCTTCCAAACAGCTAATGTAGTTATATAATTGTAAATCAAATAACAATGCCATTAATTTGATGCTAACCCTATAACTCGGCAACCACACATCATTTATACAATTCTAATGACTAATATAGCCTATAAGTATCGATAATATAAAATCTAATGTAGCATATAGGTTATGAGACGTTTTAACATTGAGTTGTGTTGTGGTTTTACCACGTGTTTTGTTGTGAGCCCTGGTGCTGTCCGTGGTGCTGAAAGTGCATGAATGGCTTGATGTTGTGCTAGTGGGAAGTACAGTATATGCTACAATGACTTTTGAATAGCCTCTTAGTTTATTTTTAGGTCTGTGTATTTTAATCGAAGAAATTAATCTGAGAAAATACGTAGGATTGTATATATTAAATCATGGAACAGTAGCATGATTTATTTTGTGTTTTATTGGACCGTTAATGAATGGCTTGGAAGGAGCCTAGATTAAATATTTTCAATATTTCTACTCTTCCTGTTTGTTCAGACGTGCTTCATACTAAGCTTTATTATTATTATTATTATTATTATTATTATTATTATTACAAATAATAATACTTGTATTATTATTATTATTGTTATTATTATTATTATTTAATTTTATGTGTATTTAAATAGAAAATTCTTATTTTTTTTTTCAAAGTTCAGATATTTCCCCATAAACCCGAATTCCTTAATGTGCCTACACTGTAACTGCAATCACCGGTAAATCTCATTGCCAACTGGTAGCAAAAATCTTTAATTGTCCTGCATTTATCTTCTTACATCCATTGTGCGAAGAGAGTACCCGAGGGTCATTTTCCAACTGAAATACTTTGCATGCAAAGCGGAACACAAGATGCGATAATACTTGACCTTTCAGCATAATTGTTGCAGCAATGAAATGCAGCATTCAGAGCTGGCTGAGTGGAGTCCCTTTTCTCCTCGGAACAAAACCTATTTCAAACATCTTCGTTTTCATTCAGTTTTGTTTCTTTCGAATATATATTCAATAGAGCGGGATGCAATTTGTTGACATTTTCATACTACGAAAAAGAAAAATGGCACAAATGACAAGGGCAAAAAATCAACCGTTCAGCTTTTTACGAAGAAGTAAAAGGATTTCAACTGTCGTTTCTAAATGTAGCCCTTCTGGGATGCTCCTGTCTTGTCCAGACAGAACCATATACATTCAGTGACTTGCCCAGGGGCACTCCTATAGACTAAAGGAGTTGCGTTTCTTTCGTGGTGGCTGTCTTTCTACCCTCTCCTATGCTCCCTAATGCATATCTATAATATATAGCATATTTTTAAGACATGAGATATTACATATTTATATTTTCATGACAATCATATTTCCATTAAAAAAGATAAAGGATACCTTGTGGTTTCATCAATAATTATTATGTCAACCAGGCAGATTCATTATATTGCATTACGCCGTTTCCGTTAAGCAAAATTCATTGTATGCTATTTTCTTAAACGTTTTAACATAATTCAGTGAGTATAGGGACCCTTGTATATTTATAAAGCATATGCAAAGCCTGCAAGGTTTGGTTTAGACAGTTATTTTCCTGGATCAAAGAAAGTTTAAAATGTAGATCATAGCCTATTTGATTGTTTAGCTTGCGAGAATGTAAGTGCGAGATTGAGCATGAAAAGAGTGCGCTCTCGTGTGTGCAACCCCGTGTGTGTTTGTGCGAGAGGATAACGTTTAGGTCTGTTTTAGGTGCGCCCCCGTTAAACAGGCCAATTAAAAAGCGCGTGCAGGGAAGCAGACAAGTCTGTACAGTAACAGCGGGGGTCCTTTCTGAAGCAACGAGGCACCACTAACCCGTTTACGAGTCCTCCAAACTAAGAGAAGTCTTGCTGCTTGCAGGGTAGATTTTGGGCCATATAACATGTATCTTTAATTATTATTTAATTATTTATTATTGCAAAGTTAATAAGTGAAAGATACACATCAAGCGGCAGTACTTACATTGAGGTGAATAACTGCAGGGTATATCATTCCTCGTGTATGTGCAATCTCAACTTTATTATACAGATATTCATAATGAAAGTGGTTTTGAAGTGGCTTGGCCTGGAAAAGGCTGCATTTCTAAAAGGGTTTTTCCTAAAACCGTATAAAATAAATAAACGAATTAATTAATACATTTATACTACTACTACTACTACTACTACTACTACTAATAATAATAATAATAATAATAATAATAATAATAATTATAATTATAATAATAATAATAGGATATTAATAGGCCAACACATTTTTATACATAAGCCAAACATTTTGTGCAAAGGTTAACACACTGTCCACCATTTGTCAAAACGTTAACTGCTTTGGCAATATTTGGCTGCTGGATCTTTAGAGACTGTTTCAGAGTGAAAATAATCATTCCTTCAATGTCGCTACACAATGAGCAATCAAGCTCTAAAGCGAAGACATTTGACAGCTTAATGAGTTCAGGCCACAATCGCCTTTAAGAACAAGCACGCAGATCCTGTTTGACCGATGCATAGGCTGAGCTGAGAAAAGGCATGAGCGTCCATTTAACTCACAGCAAAGAAACAACTAACTGCAGACTAATGAGAACGCGAGATCGGAGGTGGATGCAGACTTGCTCTATACCATTAGAACCTGTTGAGACTCGCATGTTTTGTTCAAGAAACGGGAGGAGGGGTGTTATTTGCCCCCTAATGAAATATGTCATTACGAGGAATTCATGTAGCACAAAAGGGGCGACAGTCAAAAATTGCCCCACTGCTGTTCAGTAATTATATAGTTGGCCCTGGCAGCGGGCCGCTTCGCGTGCAGGCAGGTGGCTGGTCCATCATGCAAATGGCCTGGCTGTGCCGACATAATTAACACTGCGAGCCGCTTCAATTAACAATTAACTAACATGCAATTCTGTCTACAACGGTGGAGTTCTCTTTTTAGGACAATTATCACTGTATTCTATTCCGAGATTAAATGCAATAGAAGAATATAGCATGCTGTTGCTTGTACCTTGCACGCTTTATGAAGGAAATTTGTCGGAAGAATATAATTCACCCCAAAACCCCCGAGGTGTAGGTAGAATAATTATTCAGAATCAAACGTTGATGTTAAAATATTTCTCGGTCTGATCCATCATATAAATATCAAAGGGATGTCAGGGTGGCGGGCTGTTCGATAAAGGGGTGTCAGGTGTTGATAGTAAAATGGCAATTTAAGGGAAAATAACACTGCCCGTGAAAGAGAATCAGGCACCAAATGGAGCTAAGGCCAGGCCACATGCTGTGTTTCAGTCAGCCCAGAGGTTCTGCTATTCTAACCTCTCACTGATCCCCAGCAGCAAGCGCCCTAAACATTATTCCCTTACTACAGGCCAATCACGGCCCACCCACCCTCTCATTATTCTCTCTGCCCTCCGACATGACACGGGAACAAAGTAGACATTAGGCAACATTAAACCCAGGGACGGTAGTAATCAGGAAGCCGTTATCTCGTAATGAAGGAAAACACATGCGCAGCGATACACGTTGCGGGTAATCAATAGCGGCGCCGGACAAAGCGAATAGGAGCGCAAAAAGGGAAATGCAAATCAATTAGAATTGTTGTTTGCTTTGAAACCATCCATCCATCCATCCATCCATCCATCTTCTCCCGCTTATCCGGAGTCGGGTCGCGGGGGCAGCAGCTTCAGCA
>JAODTR010000015.1:246294-261987 GCA_025399935.1 Amblyopsis rosae
CAATTAGGATGATTGCAGACACACAAAATATAAAATAATGTAAAATAAGCAGCACATGCACTCATATTGTACATGGTACTGTATATTCCACTAATATTCCGTCAGTAATAATGTGTCATAAAATTTTGAGCAAAATATTGTGCTTGCATGTGCTTGCTATTGTGTGTGTGTGTGTGTGTGTGTGTGTGTGTGTGTGTGTGTGTGTGCGTGTGTGTGTGTGTGTGTGTGTGTTTGAGTATTTTAATTTAGATTTTGGAAAATGTATATGCCTATTCCTAATGGAATATCACTGTGTTTAAACTAAGATGTTGTTGCAACTAAAAATAGATATTTCTTAACTGATAATACTGCAATATAATATCCAGTAAATAAAATACAACAAAATGTTGACAGACCCTCAAATAACCCTTATGTATAAACTTATAATTTACAGTTTTGGAATATGAAACAATACCTTAAACCACTGTACTATTCTTGACATCGTAGTGAACTAACCAAACCAATAAACTATGCATTTATAAGTATATACAGTATAATCATATAGCCTATATTGTTGTTACATTATTATTATGTTATATATGTATTATTTTTATTATTGTATTGGCTGTAAGTCTCTTGAGTTTATTTAAGTTTAAGTTAAGTTACTTTGAAACAAAGTAAGGTCAAATTAATCACATAAATATATCACAGAGGGGGGAAAAATATCCTATTTTGTCCTATAAGTGCCTGGAATCATAATTTAAAAACCATGAACTAATTGAATGATAATTTAAAGAATATACTAATTGCAGCTCTGGCCCATGCAGTGCAGGCAGATTAAACGAGCGTTTATAATTTCCAAGCTACTTGCTGTGTGGGAACATATACAGCATGGCTCAGCATGTCAAACCATGTCAAGTGTTACAGTTCCGTTCTTGTCGCGGGTGGGGGAAATCAGCCCAGAAATGAATCATATTGAAAGACGTGTGTTCAAACCCTTCCTAAAACGGTTAACCCTTGTGGAGAGCGTTATGGAGTTCAACTCTGAGTAGTTGCGCTTTCTCGTTCCCTGTAATTGTTCTTTCTCTGTTGTTGCCTTCATCAGCCCCTCTCCTCATTATATGAAAAGAAGGAAAAATGTCTGAATAGACGAGGGAGCTGTTCCCACAGTCACTCTGCACAGAAAAATACGGCATTGTGGCCAGGTTCCCATCCTAATACCCTGCCACACACCCTTACTATGGTTTGATGGACAGTATTCTTATAATTGAGTGACCATTATTCATTTACTTTGCTGGTAAGAGTAAATGAAGGACAATACAGATTAATGTAGCTGGAAACACTCAATCTCAACTCAGGTAACCAGGTTTAATTACCTTTACACAGGATCACAAATCAGATTTAGATATTTGATGTTTAACGAACATGCAGAATCATTAAATAAACAATTACAAGTTTTGCAATTATATTATGAACTATGCAATTAGAAGTAAACATTTGCACTAAACACATTTTTGACAAATTTAATTATGTAGGTCTATGCAATGGTTTGCCATATCTCTTAACATAACATAATTTCTCTAATATCAACATTATGCCTGCATTGTGTAGGTTTATATGGTAAGATATGTCTTTGTGTATAACCTGCTATACTATGCTATAGGCTAGGCCATTTAGCCCTACATTTGTTTTTACAGCCAGAATTTCGTTATTCTATGCTATTCTATTGTATTGTATTGTATTATATTATTGTATTTTATTCAATTATATCTAAATTGCAATTACACAAAATGTTAGCGTGTGTGTATGATGCCCTGACACCACACTGCCGTATTGCGTATACCTTATCCCAGCCAATCAGTGGGCATCGTTTTGTAAATGCGGAAGTTTAATGGCGGAGAACATGAAGATGACTGGAAATTCAGCTTCAAGCGCACACAACACATTTTCTAGTTATAGGGACTGTGTGTGTATGCTTTTGAAGTACCTAGCGGACTTCGGGGAAGAGGTTGGTTTGTATGTTGCATGTTTCAATCTACTAAAGATAACAAATTTTGTAGCAGTATGGCTGCTTATTCTTTCACATCCGCGCTAATGTTACTGTCACGCAGATTGCTACAGTACAACAACAACCATGACTCCTCTGTCTCCAGTCTAAATACGGTATAAACCGCCACCGGTTTGTACCATTGCATAATATCATAATAGTCTATGTACTTTGTAAATTATGTCCAAAAAAAATCGCTTAGCTGCTGGAATAAATACACATGTGTAGTGTTGCCTTGTGTTTTAAATATTGTGTTTTTTTGATGGAAGCTTAAATTAGATGACTCTGCGTTGAAAATTGATGTCAATGTCGACGTGCTGGATTTACCTTCGTGTCCAAGTGCTCATGTTTACAGCATCCTGCAGCAACACATATCTAAATTACAGGTAAAGATTCATCTTCAGACGAGAAATTGCGACAATGGTGTGTTGTTCTACTATCAGTCTATGATTAAAAAATGTTTTTAAGCCTATGCATTATGTTGCATTGTGAATAACCTAAAAATAATAGTTTTTAAATAAAACTTTTGCTGGAGCTAATCTGTAGCATGTCGTTCATAAATATGCTTGTAAATAAATAATAATATAGCTAACAAGTTGATTTTTGCCATGTTATTGTCTCGTTCTTGAGCATGCAGGCTGTTTCACAAAGCCTAAAGACATTGTTGCAAGCAGAACACCCATCACCTGTAAAGCAGAACAAGACAGATGGACACAGTGTTTGTACATCTGACTCATCCAATTGTCAAGCAGAGACAACAGCCCTGCCCATACAGTGTTTGCCCCCCATACCTGTTGGACACATGGAGGTGGAAGAGAGCAAGTCGCACATTGATGACATCACAGTGCAGATTAAAGCTGGGAAGTCAGAGGTAGGTCCCAGTCTGTTGCCCGTGATTCGACACATTTAGAGCCCTTTCTGCTCTCTGGCAAACGAATGAATAATCATAAGTAATTGCCACAGCGTATGTGCACATGAAGTGATGCAGTAAATCAAATGCTTGATGGGGACCTGATAAGCGAGTTTAGCAGAGGATAAGGGGCCCTTCACTGTTACGGTGGGGTAAAACAGTCCACATTGCGTGAGCAGTTTGAGAGGGGGCCAGGCCCTTGATAGATTATGAAGTGGATGCTCATTACTTTGAGATTGCATGTGTATGAAGGACAAGAGGGCCCATTTTGTTATGTATTTATTTTTGTAGCCAAGTAAACATTGTCATTTGGTGATGGCTCGCAACTATTTTTGCCTACCTGGAATAATTTCCTCTGCCACTCCATTCCATGTAATGTGAATTGCAATGTCCTTATTGACTGTCCTTGATCATTAGCGTTAAATAACAACAAAAAGAAGCACACTAAATTGACATCAATATGTCATCAAGCCCCTGTGTGTCATCACATTCATCTGTCCCAATCCCAGATTGACCGCCGAATATTTGCATTTATGGAGCGCAAGCAGATGGAGATCAATGAAAACAATGTGCGGGAGTTTTGCAACGTGATCGACTGCAATCAGGGTGAGAAATGGTGTATGGTGGGGGCAGGGTGGAGAGGGAGCCTGCACACAGATTGCCAATGTTTGGGAGAGTGCTGATTTCCACAGGCGAGAGGTCAGGCTGATCTGCTCCAAGAGTGTGGCTGAAGTAGCTAACACACTCGGCTTCAAAATAAAACCAGCTTGGTCCTTGTTTTGTTTCTCTTTTTTTTTCTCGCTCTCATTCCAAGCTCATGTGAAAGAACACTAATGAAGAGATATATTTAATTTATGTTGCAGTTTTATTTGAACATAGATATGATGAACATATGAAGACAATGTCTGCTTTTATCCATTGGGTAACCAGTTGGAAAATGTTTCTCATAGAAAACAGCTGTGCCCGGACAGATGCTATATTCACACCCTATCCTGGATTTAAAAGCCATGTCAAAGGTAAGCAACTAATGACATCCACAGTGTGTGTTGGAAAAAGGAAATGTATTTTTGATTAGTGTATTTATTTGTTTATATTATTTAAAGTATTATTTATAACGATATTAAAATCAAATCAAATGTATTGATAGAGCACATTTAAAAACAAGTGTTAACCAAAGTGCTGTACAATGAAACAAAAGAAAATACAAATTACAAGCAAAGATTTTTGAAAAGAGCAAAATAATATTTGCTTGTAAACCTTTACAAATACCTTTTCATAGATGATTTTTTATGTGATTCAGCAATATGTAAACTGAAGTGATCACTTACCAGATTTTTGTGGGCGGGCGTTGTCGATGCACATGCCAGTAAGCGAGCTCTTGATCCCGCTATTTACCTGTATGTGGTCTGTGTTTGTTACTGTGCCGTGGCACATGGCTGACCAGTCACCAGGGTGGTGAACACGTACGGGCCACAGACTAGTGGTGGGGGAGGCCACAGTGAGACTGTAGAGCACCAGAGACCCTCAGTGGCCACAGACTGTGGAAACCCTGCCACAGAGGAGCGTCTTCATAATATTGAAACCCACTTAAAGCTCCAAACAGGTCAGACCCTTTTATCTTTCAAATGGGAATCAAATGGTTTCAGTTATTTCACAGCAAAACCTTAAGGTCAACTGTTACCTTTTTGACTTGTGATCCCTAAAGAGAAGACTGTCATTGCTTGCTAGCCATTTCAAGTAAGCATATTGCCTAAAAGCATAGAAATATACCACATAAACAGCATTGAAAATAGTTATAGGACCACTCTTAGTGTTCAATGGGACACTTGTCTCAAATACCATAGAAAGAATAGAGTATGATATTTTCAACCTAAACTTATCAACAGCTTTACAAATTTAATGTAATATTTAACTGACTTATTTATCTAAGCCTTTTCGCGTAAACAAACTTAAATAACTACAATATGTTATAGTAATGTGTTACCCTATCACAGTGTTGCATAAAATTCTGATGCTTCCTAGTAATAGTAAAACAAAAAGCCAATAATACTCAACGGTTTTTGATTTATATGCGTATAATATATATTTGATGTATTACAATATACTAAGTCGTATATCTGTCAGCAGTTGAGATGTTCCTTTCTCTTCCAGCGAAACATTACCCACAAAATTGCCTGAAAATATTACTGCTCCTCTGTCAGTGGAGAATATCTCCTGTTCCAAAAAAAGCCATATTTATCTAATGTAGTCTTCTTTCAGGCTGCTAACTATGTCTTTTGTCTCGTAGCGGGGCCGGTACCGCTGAGTGTCTACGAGAGGCTGAAGAAGTTAGAGGATCGTATTCTGGAATTGGAGGGACTCTCACCGGAGTACTTCCAGTCCACAGTAAGTCCTGCAGCTTTGACATATCTTAACCTCAGACTCTTCTTAGTTTGAAGAAGCTCGCTTTTTAGTATAGTTCTTACATAATCTCACATCTTGGAAAGAGTATTGGGGTTATGCAGAACCAACTTCTGCATTCTCTAAAATGGGTCTCATCGCTTCAGGTTAGGTGCTGTATGAGCTGGAATATGCCTTATTTTATTCAAGATACCTCCAGGAACTACTAAAAAGAATAGCTGCCGATGTCCATCGAATTGTGACTTAATAATACTATTAGTTAAACTGTTAAAAAACGTTTGCACGGTAAAATAAAGATTCAATCAACATACGATCTGAGCAGGGAGGCTATTCTCTGCTGCGGGTCTGTTACTTAGCATATGCTCATGCTAATCACACATGTCGACTAATTGGATTTCGCAATAAAAAGCAATAGACAAGCTGCATTATGCTGAAGACTAAAACGTGTATAATCGCATAGGCTACTATCTAATAAATGTAGGCTAGATGATACAAAATTATTGTCTGCAGTGTGGCACACCCAAAGTAATAAACCGAAGTAAAAAAGATAATGTAGGCTAATGTACAAACATTGTCCTGTACTGTGCAAACAATATTTGTGTTTCTTAGTTGTAGCATCTGTTGTTCTTATTTCTTTTGAATAAATAAGACCACTTGTGCAGTTCCGAGTCATTTAATTTACTGTTATCTGCACGGCTGATTATCTCCGGCATGCGGCCGCATAGACACTTGTCCATTTTAAATATAGCTTAAATATTATTGGTTGATGATCGTGGGTATCAGTCAGAACTATTTACAACAACAAAAAGAGCATTACTTTATGTTATCTGATTACTCACAAGCTAATTTTACGCTGACAGTCTGCTTCAAACTAATGTAATGTTACCACTTTCATCATAAGCAGAAGCAATGAGATCTGTTTTCCGGTTTGGTCATGTGACATTCAACATATCCCCCATTGGAGTTTTTTTCCAGTGGAATAACACAGCTACACAGTTTTCTTTAATATTATTGAGAGGGGTTTTAGAAACAGTGTTTTTTGGTTTCACCACAACCAAGAGCAAAGAATGTGTTAGCAATTAAATAATAGGTTTATATAACAAGTTTAATGATCACCACCAGTTTTATAAATGTTTACTTGCATTTTGATGTCATGAAATAACCTTGTGTAGGTCATGGTTCAAGCAATACATTTCACTGTGATAAATAAACACAGATGCAAATAATGGTCTGCTAGTGTGTCAACAAAGGCAATACAAGTTTTAAACAAGTTTTTGTTCAGGCAAAGGTCGGTATGTAACTTGTCACAACCTTCTAATAGCATTTTGAGCTCATCACAGTTGTAGTTCTAAGTGGAAGTCTTGGGCAAATCCTAAAAATGTAAGGTATAAGTTTGATGACAAATGTGTTTATGGTGTTTCTTCTAATCTTCCCATATTCCTTTCATTATTTGCCATAAAACGATTCACTTGGGTAGCAGAATTCCATCATTGTATTTATACACGTGTACATGTTGCAGACCGGAATGCATTATGCTTTATTCAGTGTTTTGACTTGCCTTGTCTGTCCAGCATGTTTAGTTATGCGCTAAGTGTTTTTCTGATGATGCACGTTTCTCCACGCTGGTATTTCTGAGCACAGCGTGCTACTACTTCTGTCTCTATACTGCTCTCTCTCATCTGCTTTTGACTCACATGTTTGTATGAGCGGAGCAGGCGAAGTCGAGTGTCTGAATAAACTGATGGGGCCCTTTATATTCGGAGTACCACATTTTGTTTTTTCCCAATTTCTGAAAATAGTTTGGGAGTGTTTGCTGAAGAGCTTTGCAGAGTTGGCCCCCAATTTCAGTAGCAACATTTTGACACTAAAAACCAAAGTGGCTCCTTAACTAATTGTAGAGTAACCTCCAGATAAAAAGGGATCCATGTGGTCGATTGAGCTGAAAAGTGAAAGCCAACACTTGGAGAAACCTCTGCAAATTTCTGTCATTGTTTGTGTAAACGTGCACAACTCTCATATCTTCATCACCTTGTTCTGCTACGCCAGTGTTTTCTCAAATGGGTGTACACGTACCCCAAGAGGTTGTTGATGGAACTACAGGTGGTACTTTAAAGAAAATAATCATAAAACCTAATTTTAAACATAATATAATGATGAAAACACTACTGATATTTTCCAAAATGATGTTAATAGGCCTATAAAGTGATTGCCAATGTGTTGTTAGCATTGTGTACTTATGTTTCTTTGCTTGGTTTCTTACAGAGCTACCTGCACAAACGACCTCGGACATCCTCTTCTCAGGTTAGTATTAACAGCATAATTATTCAAACGTAGGCTTCATGTTCTTCTTCATCTGGGATTGTGTTCATCCATCCATCCATTCAACAATCTTTCATCTATGTGTTCACTTGAAGGTGTGTTCTTACCTGTGCAGCGTGTGTGATTGACTCGCTGCCGGGTTGATTGACATTGTCTGCTGCTGTGTTGTCCTTCAGGGTTGCAGTCTCACAGAGTTGGATGGGAAGATCACTGCGGTGAAGGCAGCGCTGTTGAAGAGGGTCAACGAATTTGGACCTGGCTACGGCACAGAATGTTCTCTCTAAAAGCTGATTTACAGTGCACGCACACACACTTTGCTATTGCTGCCATACTATGTTGTTGCTCTTCCCGTTGTTTGTGTGATTGCTTTTATAGACATAGATAAAACAATCACCATTAAGAGTTTATGTTGAGCAGTACGGTAGCTTACCTTATTCCCCTGCTACACATCTAGACAATAAATATACACATTAGATAGATGTTAAGGCAGAACAATGTCCTTTCTCTGCAGTTTTGTTTAATAAATGTCTACAAAGCATGTCAATTGTTTTAGGTGTTAGTCATGATACACAATATGTTTGTAATCTGACATTATTGCTATTGAAGGAGATATGAGTGTCGTTTTTTTTGTTCCTCTTCAGTCAGTTGGGAACAATCGTTCCAGCAAATGTAGGAATTCGGTTGTTTTGAATCGACGCCGTTTTAGGCATTTCCGTCCTTATTGACGGAGTCATGAGGGAGTCATGTTGCGTTCGTGTTCCAGGCGTGTGCACGCGTGAGACACTGCCGTTGAGGTGAGTCAGAACCTCTGATTTGTCTGCCTGACTGCTGCTAAAGATGATCACCCCTGATGGTTGTCATTATAACAAATGACCTGATTACAGACACTCTTGTTTGGAAAACACATTGGAGACCCAACAAACCAGCATTAAAGGGGATTGTGCTGTGTTAGACACTGTGACATGTTTATATTTAAAAGCATGTTTATTTTCGACGGTAAATCGCTTACAAATCTGCACTCTTGTGTGCTAATTGCACATGGAAAACACACTTTTTTTCCTGTTCTACTAAAATATACTGGAAATACTAAAAGAGTCAATGGAAATTGGCAGTGTTTTTCACAAGGTACACAGGGTTCAATACCACTAGGTAATTTGTCAAATGCTTTTCTCCAAGGTGACTTAACTACACTACTACAAGTATTATGGAGCAGGTGGGGTATCTTGCTGAAGGAGGCTTATATAGGTAGGCCAGGCATGTTGCAGATTGATCCCACACACTTAGCTGGGACATGACCACTGTACTATGATTTTACACCACAATATTTGATCAAAATGGTTTCACTACAAATAAATGCACAATTTACTACTAAATCCTTAAATGCAAAAAATAAATCCCAAGTTATTGATGGCTGTTACAGATTAAGCTATTACAATATTTTAAAGGCATGAATTGTCAGAAGCGCAGATGATTCTCACAAATCTATAAATCTGTATTAAACCCCCCCGCCCCCGCCCCAACACAAAAAAAAAACGAATACATGAAAAGAAAGGAAAAATTCACTCCACACGCATTTTCCTCAACAGCCATCTTTTTAATTCATGTCCAGGTTTTTTGGAGAACTGATTGATTGAGTGACCTGACCACAATGGAAGAAGATATTTAATTCTAATAGTGGAAAAACCGGAGATATCTTTTTTTCCATGCTCCCTTTCAGGTGGGCTATTACCTCGCTTGTTCTGGGCCTGTCCTCTTGCTCAGAGACTGGAACCTTCCGGGCGACAAGGGCCACATTGCACGAGGAAGGGGAGCACTTGAGAGCCATGGGGATATGAAAAGGGGTCGTGCATTGTTCCCTGGGACCTTTTGTCTCAGACACAGGCCCCTTATGAGGGTTAATGGGAACAAATTGGTCTGAGTGTAACAAATGGATTACGGGGGTGCACAAAGCCTTGCATTTTACAGGCATAGCTTGCTGGGATTCACCCATCGTCTGCACATTGAGCTGGGCATGCAGACTACCATCTGTATGAAGTGCAGCTCACTAAAGATCTCATTATATTCATCCTGCCTATTTCACTATTACTTTTAGATGCACAGTTCATAAGTAATCAAAGTGATTGTAACTAAAGCGATTAGCCTGTAAGGTTGGTAATGTAGTCACTGTGTTATGATGTTGTTTGTCATGTAACTATTTTAAGTTCAAGATTAGAAAGTCAATATGTCAACGCTGGTGTCATTGGTAATCACCCTGAGGTTGGCTGGGCACAGTATGTCCTTTCAGATTAACAAAGAGCCACTTACACACTGACTATATGCTCCCTGTCTGTCGATCAATCTCCTCCTCTCCCTGATTTCTTGTCATGTCCATGGGAACTGTTGTTAAAAAAAATGCCACTGAGGTGTTCGTTGTCCTGTGTAGGTTCTGTTGGCGTTATATGTCAGGGTCGGGGGAGAGGATTCATATCCATTCATATCTCACAAACTCTTAATGGGCTCCAGGCTCTCCAAAAAGAAAGCTCTTTCCTGTGACTAGTCAGCTCCCGTCTTTGTTCATCTGTGGCTCTGTGTCAAAAAAGACTGTTGCTCGTTTGTGCCCTGAACAATGTCGAACAAGGCTGAATCTCTCGCCAGGAACAAAAGGCAGAAAACAGCCTTTTCACTCTGCAGAACATTAGATTCTGACACATTTTGCCATGGCAGGTTTTCTTTTTTTTTGCCATCCTGAGTGCTGTGCCTTGGGTCTTTTAAAGAGACCACCTGTTGGCTACAAGCCTCTTCTTCATTACAGACAGGCCTATTATCACAGGGTGAGGAGCGCCCCAGGCTAAGTTTTCAAGTTAACCCTGTTCTAACTTGTACATCTGGGTCTTTGGGAAACACATTACATTTGACTATAGGCAATTATAATTAATACATACAGTATGATCTTTTTCTATCCTTTTAGGAATAGGATTTCGGTGCAGAGTGTACTTTATTATGTTTCCGAGTATTGTTTATGATGTTTTCATATTTTGGTGGCTTGAATCCAAGTGTACATTCGGGCTGGAAACAGACTTTGTGTGCCTTCTGTGCCCTGTGGGTGGTTGTTTCTGGCCAATGTAGAGCTCACGCATCACCCAGACAGTGTCGGTCAGTTTTCAACACACGGAAGTGATCGTACAGCATGTGCAGTATATCTGTGACCTTAACTGTATCAAAACAACATGCCGGCACATATTTGTGAATGTCTCATGGTAAACAGCCTGGAACAAAACAATACTGTGCTTACATCAGTTAATCTGTAAGGATCATGTAAAAAGCTGTTATTATATACAGTATATCTACAGTAACAATATACTATCTCTATGGCATTCATATTTCAGTGAACTGCCAGTTTACCTGACAGATGATTAATAACTGTTTCATATTGCATACAATAATACAGTTGTGTGAAATGTGAACCGAGGCAGGTGGAACACACAGTATCTTCACCATCAGTGCCAGGGAGCCTCCGAAGCTGTCACACTTGTTTGGTGTTCACAAACTGTGGGGACGTGCACCTGCAACCTCCTTCCCCTCACGCAGCACAGAGCCCCCTAAGCTACAGAGGCTGCTGCTGGCAAGAGGCTTGAACAAGCCGGCGGCGCGAGCTTGCTCTCTGCGGCCACGGCTGCGGTGAACAGACTCTCTGGAGTTAAATGCGCCTGTGATTTTTGCCAGGATGGAGCAGCGGGAGACGAATTCAAGCAATTACAATCAATTCATGGCATAGTTAGTGCGTGGGTCCCGACAGCACCTGAGCTGGATGCTGATGAGACACTTAGCCCCAAGCCCTCGCGCATTGGCCCCCGGCACTGCTTAAAGCAACCCCTCCCTCCCCCGTCATTTCCCTGCACTGCCGTAACCCCCCGACTGGACAGTTCCACTTTTCACTCTCACCTCATTTAGGCCTCTAGAGCTCCTGCGCCCTCTCTCACGCCTCGTACTACTGCGGCGTATATATAGGTGGTGGTGTGGAGCACTAACACTCCATCATTCTTCTTTCATTCACACTGTGCAATAATAGACACGCCTCACTGGTATTGTCCTGCGGGCGCTCGTGCATCGCAGCGCACTGCTGTGGGGTTCGAGGCTCCCAGCATTCCGGGAGTATTCCCGCGTTGACGTTAGGATGACATTAGGTCTTATTTTAAGCCAGTGCACACTTTCATTCAATGACATGCGCTACAAATACGTGAAGCTGAGTCCTTCTGCCAACCTCCATTAAACCACCTGTTTCCCAACAACCCCCCCCCCCCCTTCCTACAGCTCCACCCCCTCCTCTACTTCATTCACATGACACTCGCCCACAGGTGGATTGTGTTATGGCCACAGGAAGAGAGAGCGGAGAGGGAGGAGTCGCTTCTGAATATCAATGACCCAGGAATATGGAGTCAGACATCACAACAACACTTCTCAGGCCCTCTTCCCCCCGATGAGATGCTCTCAGACGCATTTTCTGAGGGAAAGCCTCCTGTCTCCCGCCCTCGCTCAGCCTCCACACTTTGTTGAAGTGTCATTAGGATCGTAAACGGGCAGGTTCTCTCACAACTCAGGTTCACTGCTGATGCACGGGAGCCCCGGCTGAAGCCGGTGGGCGCCTGGAATGCAAAGGTCCAAGCCTGCAGCACACAGAGGGAAGCTAGGGAGGGCTCTATGCAGGAGACCACACCGCGGCGCCATCTGCAATCTGTGTGTGCATGCATCTTTCATGTACCATTTCAGGGGTCTATTTTGTGAAATTGCTAGCCTTACCCTTCAATCCACTTCCATTGCCCATCTGTGGCTCTGCTTGTTAGTTAGGGCCAGGCATGGCAGTTGGCGAAGCCGAGGGGAATTGTGGACCACCTCTTCCACAATTTTTGCCATAATGGTTGTTTTTCGACTTTTCCTGGAGGCTTTGGAAGCTACCAGGGGTTGTCTCTCTGAAATTATTCCATTTTGGTGGTGAAAGAGAAATTGGATTGCGCTGATCCTGTTTTGTTCCAGGGGGTACGGCTGCGGTATTATCCCGGGCTGACACCGGTGGCGAAGAGGCAATCACACCGGCCCTCGCTCTGACAAAAACACTCCATCTGCACGGAGAGGAGGAAATCACATCAAAATGACGTCTGACTCTTCTGCCTCTCTTTGGCAGATGGGCCCTGGGGTCCATGAACTGCTACACCACCGCCATACAAGACACGTAACACACACACGCACACACACAGCACTACAAATCAGCAGCTGTAATGCACAGAGACAAAGGCGTTGCACCTGCCATCACATTGCAGGGCAGTGCATGTTTGTTCATGAAGTTTCTTTGGTTTCCTATGGTGTAATTAATTGGAATGAACCATTATGTTTGGCGTTTTATTATTTATTTGAATCCTTTATAATGATGATCACTAAACAGCGCCTACTTTGGCTACACGTGCACGCAGACACACAATACTGTAATGCACACACACACTTGTGTATACATCACCCCCCCACACACACAATAAGAGCGTAGCTGAGGAACAAGCATGCTTAGCGTAGCCGGTTAGTATTCAGGAGGAGCGCTGCCACGCTGCCTGTGAGTCCCATATACCTGGGGATCAAACGCACCTCTTTGTGAGAGAGGCCTGACCCCCTGCTATTAGCAAACACAGGAGAGCCCAGCTGACACCACTCTTGAGATGTGCCATGCACACGGAGAGCTGTGATTACTGCAACCCCCCCCCCCCCATCCCTCCTACCACACCACCTTCTTCTTGCACTGCTCCAAAACAATTTCACCTATCTCTGAAATAGATGTTAATCTCTCCCCAATTGTCTGTCTTGGTGAACTCGTTGACCCACACACACACACACACACATATATATATATATATATATATATAGCTGTGCTGGCCATAAAGGAGCCATGCATTATTAATAGGGGCTTTTTACACAAAAACATAAATGTTGGCTGGCTATTATTGTGTACAGAGATTGCTGTTGTAGCCTTAAGCATGTGCATGCCAGGCCGTGTGTGTGTGTGTGTGTGTGTGTGTGTGTGTGTGTCACACAGGTCTGTGTACAGCGCCGGCATAGCTCCACACCAAGGCGGAGGAGAAGGTAAAGGAAGGAGGAATTAATTTGTTGTGAGAGTGGCACAGGCTCAAGTGCCTTCTCCAATAGTTAATTAGTAAACCCTCGTTTCAAAAACCCTCCTACGAGTTGGAGAACAGGCATGCATGCGTTGGTTCCTGCATGTCTGCCCCCCCCCCACCCCAAAACGATACACTCCTCTCTCTCTGACTCTTTTTCTCACTCTCTTTCTCTCTCCATAACCCTTCATCGCTCTATCCTTTACCATTCACTTCCAAAACTCTCCCTCTCTCTCTCTCTCTCTCTCTCTCTGTGTCTCTGTCACCCTACCTTGTTCTGCCTTTTTCCACACACACTCACACACACACACACACACACACATGCAAGCTCACGCACACACAGACAAAACTTCAATTTCATCTGCAGGGGCAGAAATCAATCTCACATCTCTTTAGTTAATCCGCAATGGCTCTCCCCAGATCCTGACACTAATAAGGTATTGAGCAGGTGAGGCCAGGGTCTGAGCGGGAGAACACAGGGAGAGGAAAGGAGGGAGGGGAGGGGAGGGGAGGGGAGGGGAGGGGAGAGGCCTGAAGTCTGGGGCTCGACTGGCGGCTGGCACTGTTCCAGTGCAATTATGGGGCTTGTGTATGGGAAGGAAGGGGTGCAGGAGAGAGGAGTTGCAGAGATGGAAAAGAGAGGGAGAGAGAGAGAGAGGGAGAGAGAGAGGAGCTTTCGTAGAGAAAGAGCTGCAACGGGAGAGGGGGGTTGTGCATGTGTGTGTGTGTGGGGGGGGTAAAAATCGATCCCATCTGTGGTATGATGGTTAATTAAAGCAGCTCTTGAGCAGCCCAAGGATGAGAGGCTTGGCTGGGCTCTGGGAGGCTCAGCTCTGATTACTCACACAGAATGGATGGTTTCTTAGCAATGAAAGGAAGAGGCCGAGGGGCTGCGTGCTGGCGTCGTGCATGCGCACTTAGAAGGGCTCACGTGGATGCACGAATGTATGCATTTGCCAACATACGTTCATGCGTGTGCTGCCATGCATAATTTGGAAAGTGCAAGACATATCCCATGTAATACACTGGGAGGTAGACAGGTATGCTATATTTCAAAGGAAATATCATTGAGAAAAAAATATATTTAATAGTAAGTAGATTTATTTTAATAATGAATCATGATTTAATAAAATTTTGCTTTAAGGACCTTCAAAGTACAGAAAACAACCATTTTAGGTTATATAAGTAAATGGTATTCATTATAATTAAGTACCTGATAGCTATATACTTATTGTAGCCTACTTGGCCAGGCTTTATAAGCACTCTGCATTTACATGAATGGCCATCATATATTTAGAAGGCACAGATGTCACCAGTGGCACTTTGGTGTGACCCCACCCCCATATGGCGGGACTTGGTATTGCATAACATATCTGAATTGGCAAGGCTTGAAACAAGAATCAGAAGTAGGTCTGTAAAATCCACAGAAGTCAGGTCAGTGTCCAGGGACCTCATCTAACCAAAAGGCACATTCATGCACTGTACATACATACATCCATACACATGCATACATGCATGAAGATGTGTACACACACACACACACACACACACACACACACACACACACACACACACACACACACAAATAATGCATAGAATAACAAACTAATTAGTCAAGTCAAGTCAATTTTATTTATATAGTCCTTAATCACATTGCAGTCTCAAATTCTATAATTTTCTATAAAATTGCTATATTCTCCATAATTAGTAAATTATGGAGAATATAGCTTTTCACTTAAAACTGTAAATTCTGTTAATCTTTCAAAGGGAAATAAATATGTTTTTGTCATCAAATTGAAACTGTTCAAAACAGTCTTCCATCCATCCATCCATCCATCCATCTTCATCCGCTTATCCAGAGTCGGGTCGCGGGGGCAGCAGATCCAGCAGGGGACCCCAAACCT
>JAODTR010000015.1:262087-273414 GCA_025399935.1 Amblyopsis rosae
GCCAGGCAGTGGGCTGCAGGTAGGTGGAGGGGCAGTGCTCGGGCCAGGCAGTGGGCTGCAGGTAGGTGGAGGGGCAGCGCTCGGGCCAGGCAGTGGTTGGTCAATGACACTTGCTGGTGCAAACTCAGACTCTGTAAAAACCTCCCGATTGAAAGGATGGATTCTACTAAGCCTAAAACCTGCCTGAATGTTCAGAGGTGTTGCTGCAAGTGGGTGTGCTGTGGACATCATCTCTGGAATGTCATACATTGTCATTGTCTTCCCAGGATTCACAGGCAGTGTTTTTCAATGGCCCGTAAACTGACCAATCCAGTGGTTGAGGGCGATGTGAGCAATGTGGAGGCAATGAGAGCAAGACAACACTGTTGTCCTTGGTAAGATTGAGGCCATCGGTAGACAAATGTGATACATGGTTGTCTAGAAGCAACAAAGATGACTTCTCTTTTAGCTGTCTTGGTGTTTTGTACAAAGTGTTGAAGGAAGTCCACAAAATGCCATTCCTTCATCCAGCCTGAAGAATTGGCTCCTTCCTTGCACCCGCAGGCCCTTTTGACAGAAGGTAATTGTGGAAGTTCACTCTTGGGAAAATGAAGTACGGCGGAATGCCATTTCCAATTGCAGAAACTGCACAGGCTGCCGTTACTAAAGTGCCTCTTTCAGCTGACGTTATTGAGCCAACCTTTTTGAAACCACGCCGTGCCACAATCTTGTTTGGTCTATGGACAGTCGTCACACCTGTCTCGTCCATGTTCCATATGTCTTCTGGACCAAACTTGCACCTCCTCAGAAACACTTCCAAATTGTCAAAGAATGCTTTGACAGTTACCCTATTGAATCCACAAGCACTAGCAAGACTGGTTGCTTGTGGTTTTCTTATGGAAAGCTTGGGATGTCTTTTCATGAAGAGGGCAAACCAGTCAGCTCCAGCTTGCTCTAGTTCCAACCATGAAGCTGGAACACGTATACTGTACATTATCAGAAAAGGCAAGGGGGGTGGGGGGTGGGGTTGGTTGTCACATGTGATAACCAACCCGCTAAACCTGTTAAATTGTGAAAACCTACCCCAACCTGATTTAAACATAGAACTATATAATAACGGTGACAACCTACCCCAACATATGTATTTAGATACATATGTTGCTAGCTAGCTTGTTGGCTGACATAACAACAAATATAAGCTATCAATCTTTTACTAACGCTTCCCTTTAACTTTCAAATGTTTCACATGTAAACTTCTTCTATTAAATAAATACTTACTGTACAACAAAATGAAAAGAATGGATCTAAATATTTAGACTTGATTTTGCATTAACGCATAATAAATTAAAGTATAACATATTTATACAATATATTTTATTTATTATTCATTATTTAAGGAATACTAGATTTTGTAAGTATATTTGACATTGGTTCCTCACTTAATTCTGCTACCTGCATGCACTGTATGTTTCTACATGGTGACATGCTTTGCATTGTCTTATGTGTACACATTAGGCTAATAGCTAATCTTTGCTCAGTTCTCCTATCTTGAGTGGGCTCCTCATCATTTCACAGAAAACGCAGGTCTGTAAAATCCACAGGAGAAGTCCCCCATCCACTTACTTACTCTTTTATGATTACAACAATAGAGCATCGAAACAACAAACCTACAGCCAGTATCATCAGAAATACCGTTGTGATGCATCATCACAACGCCTCCAGCATGACAAAAGGTAAGGTTTCTTTCTGAAAATGACATATTGGAAACATGTTGGGTAATTAATATATGTATCATTGTCAACTCTTCCTTCTTTCCTTATAATTAAGTATCCTTGCAACATATTTTGACGTTTATTTTCATCTTAACTGTAGAATCAGTGGACAAATAAACATTAATAAAGACTGGACAGATTAACCTGGGTTATGCCCAATATGTGTTAGCCTATACTGTGACAAAACATGCATTCTACCAAATAACCTTTACCTAATGTTTTGTGTGTCTTGTGCCTTTGCAAATGATTGACTTGCAAACACAACATTGCTTCACACTTCTTCTGATACACCCAACAGACAGCAAACAGCACTGTGAAAATAGACTAACTCCCTTGAAAACTTCTTTCCTGTCTCTCTCGTCTTTCCAAGCTCTTTCTCTTTCCAAGACAAGACTCTTTTGGGGGTGAGGCGTGTTAATCTTGAGTAAACATCATTAACTGTTTGCTCATATCACCAACAGAAAGCATGCCACAGCCTCCTTTGTGTCACTATCAGTTGTTTAAAGAGGCTGGTGCTGTAATGGCGGGGCCAGACGGTGCCAGGGGCTTTGAAGAGTCGGCTCACCTGCAGAATTAACCCTGGCAAAATACAGGCGGTCAGAGGAAGATTTGTTCTGTTTCAAAGGTGCACTAAGTGAATGATATCCATCCCTAAACGGCAACATTCCCACTGCATGTTGCAGGAGAGGAGTTAAGCTATAGCCCGACAGAGAGCTCAACAGAAGTCATAATGACATGAGTAAAAGAGGGGTTATTTTGTTTAGTTTAATTTTATTTTGAAGTATTTTAAATGGCCTTGTAATCATTAAAGTTTCCAACATGAATTGCAAATGATGTTGGCGGTGTTGCACATTTATTAACATGCCCTAACTGAATAGGACAAATATGATTGACAATCAATACATTATTTCACACCTAGGGCGGAATCTGACGGATTTCTTTTACACAAGATGCAATGTGAGGAATAAATAACATGTTAAGAGTCAAAATTAGTCTAACCCTATTGGGTGAATATTATATGGGACCGATCTTTAAAACCATAAATCCTGTTTTGGGCAGGGTCTTTACACATGCAACATCGCCAGGAATCCCTTGCTGTTAATGCACATGTATTGTCTATGTGTATGTCTTAGATTGAGTGCAGATAGATGTCGCTATACTCACAGGGTCAAACATAGGCTATAGATTTAGACAACCATCTTACTTAATAGATCTTGGTTAGAAAATGCTATCAAAGTGACAAGAAAATCTTATTTCCATTGGCATTCAATGCAGCACTAACATTTGTAGTTGGCCTGTTGCATTATGGGAACCTGGTGCATTTCAGAGACGCTGCCAACAGTGAGGACAGACAGGTAACTAATGGTGACTGTGCATTAGTGGAGGAGATGGCTTGAGAGCTGAGTCAACATCAGAGGCCAGGGACTGACCTATACACAAGATTACACAGTCTGATTTAAGAGCAGCCTCTCCTATCCTCTAGAGAGGCTATACACTGCATGCAGTCACTACACCAGACACCACCACTTTGAGGACTACATACAATACTGAAAAATGCAATGCTCAATCAGTGTTAATCACTTATCTAAAGAGGACAGTCTTTAACTATTTAAAAGTGTGCTATGTGTATAAAAGTATACACTGTGAATGTGCAATGACTGTCTTTGGAACACATGCATTATCCTTGAACTTTTTAATCATCTTACACACACACACACACACACACACACACACACACACACACACACACACACACACACACACATACATGCAGACCCACTTATGCTCACAGAGATTACTCTTGCTTCATGTTCCATTATAGGGTTGCAGGGAATGGGGTCATGCCATGGTTATATCCAGCGACAGGGAGAAAGGGAGAGAGAGAGAGAGAGAGAGAGATAGAGAGAGAGAGCGAGTGAGAGAGACCCTGTGGTGGTAAGTAAATACAGCCTAATAGCCTCTGATTAATTCTACATTGCTTTCATCGGGGCAGTAAGAAGAGATGTAATGACCTGCATTTCTCCTTCTCTCTCTCTCTCTCTCTCTCTCTCTCTCTCTCTCTCTCTCTCCTGACGTTGTCTTTCTCGATTTCTCCCTCATTTCTTCCACTTTTGATTATGAATTAAAAGGGATTGCAAATGGCACAGTGTTGCTTGGCCTCCTGATTGCTATATTTGATTAAGAAATGTCACTGTGTATTTCTGCGTCTCTTTTTTTAGCCTATCGGTTCGCCCTAACATTCACGGGCTCATGAGGAACACAATGGCCTCGCGGCTCTCAGACGATCTGCCGCCAACAGCAAACTTCCGCTAATCAAACGCATTCTTCCGTGTTTCCCTTTTCCATTCTCTACCTCTTTTCTTTATTTATTTTTTTCCTTGTCAAGACATCTTGGCATTTTTTGTAACAGCTTCAAGACACACCAACAAGTAAAAATCAAAGACAATTAAAATGCATTGAGCCAGGTATAGAGCTCAGAATGGAATCTAGATGTATAAATCTGGGATATTCATCTGCCTGAAGTTTCTCTAAATAATATAAACTTTTTAAGAAAGATTTGGAGTTAGTTCTGTGTTGTAATGGCTAGCATGTGCCGGTAGGGGGCACACTTATTGGCAAAGCCTCTATCCAAAATTATTCTGTATGGATTTTCCACACTAACGCTAAGAGAAACCAAATATCAACAGCTATAATTAAAGTTGAACACATTATGATTATTCAGGTAACGGTTTATAATCATTTACAAAGTTTAGAAAATACAGATGCTGCGAATAGCAGCACATAGCAAGTATAGTTGTATATGCCAGGCTACTGATTTTAGCAATAGTGTTATTGTTGTTCTTCTGTTGATACATATGTAGCACCTACAAGCTGAAATTTAGTACTTACTGTAATCTCCAGCACAACTAAAATATATCTATTATTTGAAAAATAATCACATACAGTATAGCTGTGTTCAACACAGTCTATGTCCAAGTAATATAAACCACTATCATTTTTTAAGTTATTCACTGGCAAAGTCTGGTTGGCTACAATAAGTGAGAAAGCTTACATATTGCAAATTCAAGCTACAATAAAGACACAATTCTCCATAATTAGAAAAAGAAACATATATACTGTACAGTACATGTGCAAAACCAATTCAAGTATATGGCCCATTTTTTGGTCATGTAGTCGTATCAATTGGTTGATGTTGTTCTGCCATTTAGTGTCTTATCCTATGTAGCATACTGTAGCTTCTCTGTCTAAAATATTGATCACCAGTTGTATTGTTAACATTTGTGTATTACATACATGGTAGTAGGCTATGTGGTATCCATGCACACGTGTGTGCACATGTACTGTAACTGTGCATGCGTGTCTTTGTGCAGTAATGGGCTGCGTCCATCAGCACACAAGTCCTCAGTATCAGGAAGGAGGAGAAGACACACTTAATGCCTGCTACACTGCCCAATCAAATGTGTACAAAGGAGAATTGATTCTTTTCAAACACAGACTCTGACCAAGGACGGTTTCCCCATTTGCCAAGGAGCAGGAGAGAAGCCGAAATGTATGCAGAGAAGGGAAGAGGGAAATGTTAGCAGCCATGGGCGTAGGTGCCGGTGGAAGAGAGAAAAAGTGTTGATCTTTGGAAAAGAAAAGACCTCTACATTCAGTACCATTTTTATTTTATTGTTCTTCTTCAGGGCCAAGGCTACAAGCGGATGTACCTCTCCTATAGCTTCTTTTATCATCCTTTATCACCGGGAGGTCGAACATAGAGAGGGGGTCTGGACATGTCAAAAATAAATAAAAAGACTAAATAGACCTCCTCAAGCTGCCTTGAGGGAGCTGAGAGAGGAGGGGAATATTTGAATATAAATGGAGGGGAAAGAGCAAGAGGTAAGGGGGAAGACGGAGGTGTGATGCAGGAGGTGCACAGGACCACAGAGATAATGAAGGGTGAGCCACCCGGAGAAAAGGTTCTGCCGTGCCCTCTTTTGTAGGTGGCCCTCTGCACATTATATTCTTGACTCCACCAGGAGGGCCTATTGATACTCAGCGCATGGCAGTCTTGAGGAAGAGGGTGTGTGTGTGTGTGTGTGTGTGTGTTTGGGGAGGAAGGACTCCAAGCTCCACAGCCGACAAGCAGGAAGGAGAGAGAGAGAGACATGGACGTAAAGAGGGAGAGCGAGAGAGAGAATAGAATGTAAAAATGAGGAGAGAGGGACTCTTGAATGAAGACTCTTCATGCGTGCCTCTTCCTCCCTCTTCAGCCCTTCTCGCCTCCTCAAACCTACCTCTCCACCTACAGCCTTCCGCCCTCGTCCCGCCTGCATTACCTCAGGAGCAGCGTATAGGGATTGTCTGGCGCACATCGGTTTTCCATTAGCTCCAGTGTGTATGAAGCGCTAATATGCAATTGAGCGGAATGTGGATTCAACGGTGCCGATTTGACTTCAAGCCTTGTGGAGAGTGGCCCTTGGATCACCGCTGTATACGCAAAACAATGGGGGAACAAGAGCTGAGAACACAGCTCATATTTGTAATGGCGTACGCTTTTAGTTTGGTCGGCTGTGGATATAATCGTGGACTGTTCCCAAAGCAAGCAATCTGACCTGACAATGAAGCACCTGCTAGAACTCATGGAGATAATTGAAACCTTCCGCCCAGAAGGGAACATTGTTAGCATCCAAGCTAGGTCCCATTTCCCACGACACTCCCAAGACATACATGCGAACACCTCCCCACCAACTAACCCCCACCCCTAGCGGCACCACAAGAATGTCAGAGTATCCATAAACAAAATCAAAGGGGAACAGTAAGGTCTCTAATCAAGGCAATCAGGGCTGTTTTCAGAGGTGCACAGCCGCCGCTGGTCTCATCTTCCTCTGCGCTTTAATTGCTTGCTTTTGCATTTGATGGAGGGGGGTGACTCTGGGTGATTGTGCCTTATCACCTATCTCTGAGGATAAAGGACTACCCAATTACTTTGTTTGGATGCTAATGATTGCATTTCATTAGTAGCCGCTCTTAGCCCTCCTCACCCAGTAAATGAATGAATGTGCCATAATTTCAATTATTGGAATTATGAAAATTGCTTTTAAAAGGACGACACGGTATCATCAGCTTTCCACTGTGACATAATGCCATTTTAATTTCCATAATAGTTTTAATTGTCAGTAGCCCTGTTGTGCATTAATCATTTAATTGTATTGTCTTTTTCTGCAGCAAACACCTACACCCCCCACACACCCCCCACCCCCGGCCTCTGAAAGAATCAACTCCCAATCAGCCCCATCGTCTCTGGAGTGATGAGACACCACTGACAAACAAAGCAACTTGCAGGCTTGATTCAAAGTTGTAAAGAGGTTGTGGTCAGGACAAATACATTGTTTCATCTCACCACATCATTTGAATGGATTATAATTAAACCTAAATGATTACTATTGGAAATAGAATATGTTAAACTTACAGTACATGTTTATATTGTGCTTTAAAATAACTATATTTTTGCTATTAATATTAATTGTACACATTGCTATGGAGTGTATTGGTTATATTATTCAAATGTGTTAATTGTTTTTTGCTGGGGATATACGTGTGCAATACATTGAAAATATGTTGTTTTTCGATATGATTTTAATGTACATTTTTCACAATTTAGCGAACATTGTTGTTGAAATTCTAAATAAAACTGGTAACAAATAAAAACGTTTACATATCTGACTGAGGAAGCTCTGCTGTATAGTAGCTCACAGAGAGACATACTGTAATTGCAGGACTAAGGATCCAGTCTAAACAGTCAAATTGCCATTGCACATTATGTGTAATGTACAATCTGTGTGCACTGCAGTTAATAATGATTATTTACTGTAACATAAAAGTCTTGTATTATAGGTGCTTAAAATATCACAGATCAGGAAATGCGTTGCATGTTCTTTCTAATGGCATCATTATTTCTGCTCCTGGCAGGTTTAACACCTCCATGCACAATAAAGGTTGCCTTCTTCTTTCAGTGGTTTAATGACAGACTCCATGAACATAGAAGTAAACAATTTTCTATGTACACAGAACATTCGCAGGTCACAGATCACAGGGCAAGCACTGAGTCCCTTGAGAAAAATTACTTTTCTTTTTACTTAAGATAGATGTCTCATACAAGGGAAACATATAGAGAAATTACCTTTGGAATGAAAGGCAATGTAAGTATTTTTCATTAAATATTTTTCCACCATTAATGGGAGCGCGTGCGTGTGCGTGTGCGTGTGCGTGTGTGCGCGCCTGGAACGTATTTCCATAAAGAAGTAAATAAAGGTCATATTATTCAAACTACTACTAGTAGCTCAAACTATTAATCCAGTAAGTCAAAGTGGGCTATTGCTTAACACATGCAACACATACAAAGACAAGCAATAACAAGGCAATTATGCATCTTCCATGACTATATATGTATCCTTCATATAATACTGATAAACTGTGTGTGTGTGTGTTTGTTGAGTTGCCTGAAGCTTTTCCATGCAGGCCTCAGAGCCATGCGTAGCAGCAGCCACACAGAAGCTAGTCTGACTGACGGCTTTAAGAAGCTCTCCACCATACCTCCTTAAGTGTGGGAGGAAGGTCAAGTGTGCCCCCTCAAACAAACACACTCACATGCCCATGCAGAACACCTTGCCAAGCCTTTCAGCCACCGCTATTTTGAATTAAACTCATGTCACAGAAAGCACAAGGCAACGTCTCCAAGATTTGAATCTGAGGACCCGATTGGCTGGGGAGGGAGAGAGATGCAGAGAGAGAGAGAGAGAGAGAGAGAGAGAGAGAGAGAGAGAGAGAGAGTAGGTACTCACACACAGAAGGAAATGCTCTAAAGGGTCCTTTCTGATAAGGTTTATAGCAGAGGAGTGAAATGCAGAGATGCTAAGAATCAAGGGTGAACTGGATCTGGGCTTTATATTTCTCCAGTGAAACGCATGGTCAGTCAGTTGAAAAATGTGCTTTCACTGTTTCATATGGACCTAAAGATTTGAATATACACAAAACACTAAGACTATGTTGATGGGGTTTGTGTAAACTCTACACAATAAAATAAAACACCATTAAAACTGACAGTTGAGCTACTGCCAGTAAAGAGAGGGAGCAGAGAAAAGACAATGTTAAGAAGCAGGGATTCAAATAGAAAGAGGAGAAGATGAGAGCAAATATGGCATGTGGAAAGGAGACAGGGAGACAGCTAAGGACACTTTATTGAGGAGAGGATTCATAAAATCGGGCTACTTGTGGTGATTTGGAATTCCTTGAGTATTCCGCATATTTACCTGTCTTATCGAGTTTCCTTGTTAGAACTCTGTATATAGTGTTAGTAGAATGTTAGAAAGATTCTCAACATGCATAATGCAAATGAGATGGCCAGCGTTTTTTTTATTAATATTATATGGTCTGTTTTGACTATATCAGAATTATCAATAGCCATGCCATGAATGGGTCACATGTGACCAGTTCCTACACAATTGTGCCACCTTCTGGAGAAGAATAGAACATTGTATCAGCACAGACATCACAGAAAATGTTTTCTACAAAATAGGGTAAAATGTGGATTGTGCAATACAATAATAGCTACACTCGAAAACATTCAAAAGTGCATGTATGTTTATACATGTCTTATATGTGTAATCACTATCCATTCATTTATTAAAAAGCCTATAGCAATGCTTTGGTTTTTGTCCCCTGGTGTACACTGGTTCTTTTCAATGTCTGGAAATCATATTCCATCATGAATCATTGTATGCAATATACACTTTTGGTCAGAGGGGACTAGTAGCAACACTAGTGGTTGTGCGTGTGTGTGCACTTGTATAGATGCAGGTGTATATGGGTTTCTGGGTTTAGGCCTGTGAGGGGAGAGGGGAGTGGCAAATAATGAAGGCATGGTGGGGGAGAGATTCAATCGCTACACAAATGGATTTGGTTAATAGACGGAGCCTCTGATCCTGACCGGAGCTCATCTGGAGCTCACCTAATTGGAGAGGGTGAAGAGCGCAAAAGAGAGAGGAAAGGAAAGTGAAAAGAGAGAATATAGCCTCTGAATATATTCAGGGTGCACCTCCGCTGTAACAGATCCTATGGTTAGCATTAGCCACGTGTAGCATTCTAGGTGCACTGAATGACCAGGGTCAGGATGTGGCTTGTAATAAACCAGAGTGTATCACGTATATATTTTTCGCCATGCATAATGACTTGACTCAGTAATGGTGTCTCTTTTTGTAATAGTGCTTTGTCATTTAAATATCCGATTTCCCAGCGCAATGAGCGGAAAGTGGTCCACTCTTTAATCCACTTCAGTGCACCAAGGACCATTACAGAAATAACTCCTGATGGGTAAAAAAAACTGTGCGGTGATTTAGCATCGCCCAATCGGCTACTCACCACGGATTGGAAATTAACTGTATTCACGGTTGTAAAAAAATAAAATGAAGGTATGTGATCTAACAATGAATGACCCTTCATTATTGTCTGAGAGGTGGTTCTGCAGTAACACCAGAGACTATTCAGGTACTTTGGTAGGAAATTATTTCTCGTTTGGGGTCATTATTAAATGGCGAGAACACAGCTTCACAGCTGCCGTCCGTAACACAAGACTGTGATTAGCATGGACACATAACTAAAATGCCTAGTCCCGAACATATAAGGCTTACTTCAATCCTTCCTTTTTATCTCCTCGGTCAGAAATGACTGTAGCAGGACGCAGTGGGAAGATGGCTAGCTACACCTACAGACATAGGTGGAAGTACACCGAAGACCAAATGACAGACAGACACAATGAAACAGGCAGCTAGATACATAAGGAGAGTCAAGGGGAAGTCCAGGTATAGGCTACATACAGACCCATAGAGAGAGGGCGAGGGAGAGAGAGATGGTCTGGAGTAGGGATACCCCTGTATGTGTATGTGTGTGAGAGAGAGAGAGAGAGAGAGAGAGAGAGAGCTCTCATCTGCATATTACTAAAGCAGGGGGTCTTTCCCACTCTCAAGCGACACAAAGGCCCTCACAGCACGTACACCCTGGGGGGCTCTTGGGAAAGCCATCAGCTCCCAGGAGGCCCGGCCAGAGGAGCCATGTATAGAGGGCACAGCTGAGGAGTCTATAGGAGGACAAACAGCAGCTCTGATCACCAGTTAACTCCTCCACACACGCAGTTAGGAAGACATTTAAGGGAGATGGCTGACATGTAAGTTGCTCTCATTGACACACACACACACACAGACAGTATAGCTATATATATATATATATATATATATATATACACACACTGTACACCGTATATACCATTTATATATATATATATATATATACACAGTACACACATATATATATATATATATATGAAGTATAATAATAATAATGGTTTGTGTGTCTACTATGGCTATGACAGTTTCAGACATTTTGTGTTTTTCATAAATATTATAAGCATTTATTGTAATACTTTTATCCAAGCTGACTATAGTGGCTTTAAACTAGGTAAGACAAATAAGATAAGATAAAATATTGATATGAAAACAGTTTAGATTAAACACACAACAAAATAGAGAATTGAACCCT
>JAODTR010000015.1:285974-300093 GCA_025399935.1 Amblyopsis rosae
AGCCAGCCGGTACCCTGCAACCGCCTCCAGAGACTTCCGGGACAACATATCCCGAAAGGCCTCCTTCTTCAGTCGGAAGATTATCATATAATTTAATAACAATAATTTTAGATAGGCTGTAAGGAAAATGAAGAGAGAGGGAAAGCCTACCGGTAGTGATCCCCACATACCATCTGATGAGAGTGCAGGTACCGTACGTAGGGAGAGACCGACATGCACTTATTTAATTAGCCTTATAGACTGTGATATATTTCCACTGTTTTCTGAGTGTTTTCTTACTTTTAGACTAGTTCACTAGTCTAAATTCAAATTTTCGTTTAAACGACTGGGAAATTAGTCGTTTGGAACATCCTTAAAGTATCAGCCAACCAACCAGCCTTAACCAACAGCTACAACTGTTTTGATCGCCTCCTCTAAATCTAGCACCATTTCAAAACATGCTTGACTTCTATGTCATCTCACTAACCCACCCTGATTGGACCGCCAGCAGGATGTGAAAACGTTACTTTAATGCGAACATGGTTTCTAGACTATACTGTAATGTCAGTGAAAATGAATTTATCTAAAAGCAATAGTCGAGCGGAGCCAGGCTAGAAGATTGTATGGATTACTGTAGAACAGAACTGTGCATTTTTGTTTCTTACGCTTCTCTTCCTTTTCTTTTGTCTCAGTACAGTAAAGGTTGGATTAACTGTATTTTTACAATTTTGAGCTAAAAGCCACATAGATTAGATTATTGCACTAAAATGCACACATTTGACCCTTAAGCCAAAAAGTTAGTGTGGTTTACAGTAAAAAGGAAAATGATTTACAAAAAAATATATATTTTTTTTTCCACATTGTCTCTGCAGGTAGATCTGAAACATGAAAGTAATGCAGTTTTTGTAATGTCATCAGCTTTTAGTATTTAGAGAGTAATTTTGCTATGATTGACTATCTGTTCCCCTTAGGAAGAAAACATGCTAGTGTTTTGACAGAATTATGTGATGTTGAGTCAGGATTGCTGTGTTTTGATATAGTTAGTGTATATGTAGATAATGTGTTTTTTTGCATTTTGAAATGTAGAGTTAGTGTTCAATTAACCAGATGCGTTTTTGACAATAACATTTAGTATTTGGATAATTGTGAGGGGTAGGTGTGTTGCTGTGTTAAGAGTATATTCAGTAAGTAAGCAGTTGTTAGGTACAGAAAAAAAAAGAAAAAAGTGTAAATGAAATTCAACCCCCAATATAAAATTACCTTTGTCCTGACATGTTACATTTCTGTTTCAACTTTTGGAAGAGTGTATTTTTAAAGCCCTCAAAATATTTGTATCATTCAAAGAAAAGTACAAAAGTTAAGAATTCTTGGTAAAACAGTTAGCCAAAATAAGTTTGTTCACCACATGTGAAATCCCTATCACAGGCCACCAAGTGGTGGTTAGTTACACAGGATGTTGATAACAGAGTAAAAGAGAAGAGAAACCAGGTCAGTTAGCACTCTCAGAGCTACACTGTCAGTATATATGTAGTATACTACTCCTGTAAGAATCAAGGGTGGCGGTATGAGCAAAGTGGTGAGTCAAGGAGAAAAGGCCATTAGCGTTTAGTGTGTTTATGCAGGGGGAGCAAAGCCCCTTCATGCTACCTTCATCATGGCGCTACGGGCCACTGCAGCAGAGCCTGGCCTCTCAGAGCCCCCACACAGCTGGATGGGGTCGTCCATCACTACATTCCTCTTGAACAGAATGGAGGGGGCCATGAAGGAGTAGCCCTACACACACACACAGAAGGTGTTTACACTATGGTAAACCACACACAGTACAGCAGGGTACAGTGTACATTACATGGACACATATATACAGAAACAAGAGCATCACGTTAGAAAGGGAACTTCCACTAGTGCAGCACAAGCTTTTATTTATATTCACGTGAGAAAAGGAGTTGTGTATACTGTAACTCATGTCCCCTGTGTGTTTTCATAACAAAAGAAAAGCATGCACATATTAGGAAAGTACTTTTTTTTAATTGAACTACTAATCTAGAATGTAACATCCCCATTGAGTCAGTTAAACTTTGAAAATGCAAGTTAGAAAGTGCCTTTGGTATCTAACCTATTGACTGTGACCATTTCCAAGTCAAGAAATATAGGATGTGCACTGTATTTAGACCCTTGCCAGCCTCACGTCACATGGGGCTGATAGTGTTTACGGGTGAGGGACACTGGTTGTCCATCTGTGCCTATTGTTAGGCCGTCATTGGTGGAGTGCTGCCTGCATGCCTGCAGGGTGCATTCATCGCTCTCTGCCCCTCTTTCTCACTCACACACACACAGCTGTGTGGCACGTCGTGACAGGCGTGGATGGACGGAAGGATGTGCAGTGAATGCATGAGATGCCCCAAATTGCCAGGCTTGAATATTTGATTGCTCTGCTGTGAAATTACGCCTCGGCACTCCTAATGTACTGTTGGATTTGTTTCTGTGTGCCTCTGCAGGAGTTGAGCACATTGGTTTAAAAGTTGGGATTGCTGTCGTTATCGCACAGATTGCTAGGCTTGCAAATTATAAAGACCACTACATTTCAGACCATGTGAATGACAGCCGAAAAAGAAACAAAAGCCAACATGAACGTGGCAATCAAAGGTTGAAGGCGTAACCGAGACAGACATGGTGATTCTCGACAAGTGTAACCTTTTATTCCATGAGAAGCCCCTTGATGGATCTATTGATCTGCCGAGCTCAAGGATCCAGAAGGCAATCAGAGCTGAAATTTCATGCAATACATCAGACAGCCATCAGCTGGCACAGAGTTGTGGGCCATTTTATGGTTCAAAGCTACATCAAAAATAGTCATTCACATCTGTTACCTCAATCAAAGCTGCATATGGCGGTAATTACAAGCCTCCAAGAAGGCCCTTTTGAATACCAATGCATACAGACTGACTCGTGTTGACTTACACAGCAGCCATTCTAACCCATTTAACTACACTTGACTATTTCAATAGTTGTGAAGTATGTCATATATAAAGTGTGCAATGTCTAATGCTGCCTTTCCTTCCAGGCAACATTTAAGGCTGCTTGCAACCAAAGCCGCGACAGCAGACACCCTACAAAATATCAAGGCTGCTGAACAAAAACAGCCAACAAAAAGATGAAAATGCACAAGTGCCAACAAGATCAATGTTATTCTGTGTGATGACTGTACTAGAATAGTACACGGAACAGTTATCCCTTCATGGTAAACAAAACCACAGGCCAAAGCCAGAATATCCCAGATGTCTAACATAGCTGCTCTCAAACCCAGGATGCCCAAAATTGGGGTTCAAATACTTATTGCTGCAAGAGAATATTATAACAACTTATTTCTTTCTGAAAAATATAAGTAATATATGCAAACACTGCTTGCTATGTGCAGTATAAGTATACATATTCTAAATATAGACAATTATTATAAAATAGAATAATATTTGTGAAGCCAGTTGCACACTACATGCGGAGCTGAAGCGCCAAGTGTTTTCGGGGCCGTTTCTCTGCTAGGCTTTGCACCCTGCCCGCAGACTGCATCCACCCCGCCCACCAGCACTCCATAACCATTGTACTGCATTGATCGCGCAGTATTAACATAATACCATGCATGTTGTAAGACCGGAAACGTATAATAACAAATATATTTGACATTTGACAACATTTCAGGAGAGCAAAAACAAAGTTATATAAATAGAGTGTTTAACATCTATCTGATGGAGGAAATGGTGGAGAAACAAGCAAAAAGGTTTCTTTTCAATTATTTTTTGTAGTGTTTAACCTGGCTGCTTCCGCAACATATTTCCTTTGCACTCTATGTAAAAGCACTTCAAAAACACTAGGCGGGGAAAGCAAAAAACAAGGAGGTGAGAGGGGGGAAGGAGGGGGTAAGCACCGGCTCCGCCTCAGCTCAACGAGCAGCGTCCGCCTTGCTTTCAGTGTGCAAAGACTCATTAACATGGGAACGGCTCCGTGTGCAGTGTGCAACGGCCTTTAGGAATGAGCGGATTAAAGAGAGTAAACGCAAGAAGTGATCATTCCAGCATGTTTAAGTCCTCACGCAACCCTCTGGTTGCTGCTACTGTATGCCTATCCCACCTACCTGGAAGATGCGGTCACAGTTCTGAGGCAGTGCTGCAGGGGAGTAGGTTGGGTCCATCTCTGTGAACTCGTCTGCAAAGTTGCTGACATCCAGCTCGTCCCGAATCACTGGTTTGAACGGGGCGGGAACCTTTTTAGCAGCCAAGTCTTTCCAGTTAATCTTCTGCAGAGGGAGTTACGGGGAATAATAATAAAATCGTCCTTGATTACTAACATAACTGAAACACTCACATCAAACTGATGATACATTTTTTACACTATCGTTCTATTATGTTGGTTTAGTACTCCAAGCCAATCAGATATGATTTGGTTCAACAGCAACAGCTACCTGTCCTCTTGAACAGCTAGGGCGTTACCGTGACATCTGAAGTGACGTGTCCCACCTGGTAAAAAGGGTGCTTCTTCACATTATCGCCTCCATCTGGACCTGAGCCCAGTCTCTTCTTTGGGTCTTTGATGAGGAATCGCTGGATGAGGTCTTTGGCAAGTGGTCCCATGTCTTTGGGGAAAGGAGGATCCTTCTTCGTAATCCTCCTGAGATGGAAGGTGAACAGACGGAGGGGAGGTCAGTGGTGCATAACACATCAGATGTGGCAGCTAGCTAAATGCTGAAGCTAGGAGAAGTCCTACTTGGCAATGTCTGTGTGAGAGTTTTCGTCTCCATCCACAGTGAAGGGTGAGCCGCCGGTCAGAAGTTCATACATCAGCACACCAAGGCTCCACCAATCCACTGCCTGCAATATATTAAAACACACACACATCACTGATTTTACAGACTGAAACGAATATGGTAATATCATTTCATAATAATTATAAAACAAAGACACACCATACCACTGCAAATTACCTTGTCATGTCCAGACTCTCCACCTTCCACAATTTCTGGAGCCATATATTCAATCGTGCCACAGACAGAGAATGCTCTCTCCATCTATAAAACCATGAACAAACAAAACATACATGGTTGTGTCAGTATACAGTATCATGTAAAGTAGACAGAGTTTTGTTTAGTAAAGAATAGTATTAATAGTATAGCGTCTATTGGTTCAATGTAAAAATTCCAATCACTCAAACAAGCTTAAACCTTTCACTTCTACAGCTTATTGCTGCGGAGTGAACAACAAGAATGCAGGACGTCATCTCTCAGACATACCTGGTCAAACTCTTTACTGAGTCCAAAATCTGTCAGTACTATATGACCATTTGAGTCCAGGAGAATATTTTCAAGCTTTAGGTCCCGATAGACAATCCCCAGCTGCAACAATGAGTGAAATGACTAGCTATGTTAAGTAAAATGCAATATGTCCAAGAGGATAGGACACAACAGAGAATATGGTGTTATCCCCACATAGGCCCTGAAGAACATATAGGCAACACTTAAGATCAGCGTGTTTCACAGTGTGTGCAATCTGGAAGGTACCTTATGCAGATGCTCTAGTGCCAAAACAATCTCCCCACTGTACAGGGAGACTTCCTGCTCCTTGAAGCAGACCCTCTGCACCAAGTGAGTGAAGAGCTCCCCGCCATTTACATAATCTAGAATGAAAGATGTACAAAGGGGAAATCTCAAAACCCCAGCAGACATCTTATGCATGCTGACTCTTGGCTAAAACTAATTAAGTTGCTTTGTTTCACTACAGGGAATGTCAAACCGAATCGCTTCATTGTCCTGGTTTAACTTCCTTGGCGCAGGAAGCGCACATGTGAATTAACAACTAGGCCTCGTTTACTTCCTGAACACAGTAATTAACAGCTGGGCTAAACATAACCCCGCAGTAACACGAGGAGGGAGAATGCATGGGTGAAGTCTGACCAAGAATGAGATGCAGCTTGGTGTCTGTCTGGAAGGCGTAGTGAAGGGTGACGAGGAACGGAGACTGGCGGATGTGCTCTAAGACCTGGCGCTCGGTCCGCGTGTGTTCAGCCGTCTTTGCTTTCTGCACAATGGTGGCCTTTTTCAGAACCTTCATGGCGTACAGGCTCCCTGCATCGTGACCGCTCACTTTGCGCACCAGGAACACCTTGCCATATGCTGGGAGGGGCACATCACAACAGCGCAATGCTCAAGCTTAGTCTGCAGACATGATGTCTGGCACACAACATTGGCAGCATTATCGTGTACAACATATCCTTTTGCATCACAGCAATGTCTGCTGCATTTTTAAAGTGTCACTTACCTCCTGTGCCCAGAACCTTTAAAAGCTCAAAGTTTTCAATGCCCACCCTCTCTACATGGCCTGTCAGGTTGGCTAGGGAAAAGAATATAAAAAAATATAAAGTAAATGGTTAAATAAATCAAAACTCTTATTTACAATAACTAGGCAATCATTGTAAATAAGAATCTGTTCTTAATTGACCTGCCTGAAGGCTAAATTAAATACATTTAAAAATCTATAATGATCATGACAAAAATAATACAAGGCTGTTTTGAAGCGACAACACACAAACACTATCATAAGTGGATTCTGTGGTTAGTTGATAACTACTAATAATAACAACTAATAATAATAATAATAATAACAACTAATTAAATCAGGCCTCTTTTCTGCTTCTATCAAAAGGCAAAGGATATACGTGTAGAAATGCAAGTAGCTGTTCTTGTCCACTGTGATCCCCTGACCTGAATGTGCAAGGCTCTATTAATCCCCCTAACAGCTTTCTAGTCTTATTTTCATAACCATAGCCCAGCTGTGGGTCCTTTCAAGAGAGCTATTGAATGAGAAAGAGAGGAGCATATGTTAGGTCACAGAAGCCCAAGGACACACAGTAAGGTACGAAGTGGGACATGACAGTCTCAGGGTAAATAATATGTGTTATATAAACGTCACATGTATTATGCAGAGCATATGCATGCCATCAAATGTTCCAATAAATAAACGTAAAATGTCAACAACAAACACACCTGTGTAGAAATGCAATGATGTTCATTACTGATTTTCAGATTTGGCCTAGTACTCCACAGTTTGTCAATTATTCCAACATGCCTGGTGGGGTTTTGTGTTTATCTGCACCACGTTTCCACTGCAGCACACACATACATGCATGTCTATTGCACTGAACACAAGAGAGACGCTGCAGATGTTTAGAGATTTGCATGTACTGTGATATAGGCTAGCTAGAACAACTCTATTCTCCAAATATTTGTTCAAACACCAATTTCAAGTCACACAATTATTACCTGATTGTGCCAGAAACCTTGAGTATTTCTGCTTTAAAATTGTAAATTCAGGAGGTGTGTAACAATTGCATTCACCACAATTATGAGGGTCTTGATATTTTATATGCTTATTATTATTAAATACATATTATGGCTAGAGAACACATAGTGGCAATGCCTGAAATGTTTTGCACAATCTTATGCAAAACAAGCAAGTGGTACAAACAATAATAGTATATTTTGGGAGAGAAGAGGAGAGAAGTCTTGTCATGTTGGTTCTTGAAAAGATCATTACAAAAACCAGTTCTGGCAGTCCCCTAAATCAAAAGGCCTCTGTACTCACTGGAATACTTTCTACTTTCAACTCTATTCGTGTGAAGCAAAATAATAACATGAAATAATTATTATTATTATACAAGTACATTTACTTGACTTTCCCAAATTATTATTATTATTATTAATAATAATAATAATAATATGGGAAAGTCATGTAAATGTACTTGTGCTCGTTTCTGTGCTGAATATTGCTTTAGTTGTTGTTATTGTGACAATAATTACAACCAAAACAACGTATAAAATGAGAAATATTATGTGTTTATAAAAAGCAGGAGATAAAGAATGAAAAACAGAGATTGGCCATGTTTTTTTTATCGGTCATTCTATTTCACGTGAACCTTAATTTGCTACCGTTAATGCAGCTCATTGCCACATAAAAGACAGCTAACGTTAGCTCCTCCGACCTACATTCTCACTGCAAACCTGTTCTCTCTTCCTTTGCTTTGGGTTAACTTAGGCAGGTAATGTTCCTTAAATGATCTACATGTCCTAAAAGTACAGACTGATCATGAAGTGAATACAAACCGTTGATAATCACTTCATGGGATTTGTATTGCTGACCGGTTAATATATGTTAACTGGGTTACGGTACCTGCAATTACTAACTACCAACGTTAGCTTACACTACTTGACAAGACACAGCTAACGTGGATACTTAGCTAACGTTAGCTTTCCCCTGCCTTATATGGACTTCAGAAACATTAACGTTAGCCCGATGTAAACGCCCATTGTCGTGACAGTTGTTTCTTAAAAGATCCTGCACGGTACCGGTAACGAGTTAATATTTCTCCAGTCACACGTGTCACTAAACGTGAAGAGACACATCAACAAGGACTGAGTGGATATTGCAGGCGTTCGCCAGTAGCTCCAACTTACCATGTTTTAGCTCATGCTTCACAGTAAACAGGTCACCTTCTTTTGAAGATCCCTCCATCGGGGATGGCATAGCAATTTCGTATTCCGAATTATGTTTAAATACGATTACTAACGGCTTTACCCTAGCAAGCCATAGTTATATTGACGTGCAAACGTGGATATTTTTCGAACCACAGCGCGTCTACACTGAGTAACAATAACCAATACATGTTATGTTAGAGAATATTCCCTCTACTACACCTAGAGCAGGCAACTCCGAAGGAAACACTTGCAGAGTACCGAACCAAACATCCACAATCACTACCTTCGCAACCGAGCGCCCCTACAACGGTGATTGGGGTTGCTATGAAGAAACGTAACTGCCGATTGGGTATTTTTTGTGTTGGTGGCAGATGTACCCGCCTTCCACTTATCTACACAGATGGTTACAGTTTACGCGCTAGGTGGCGATATTTACATTTTCATGAAGAAAGTTTTGAGAATAAACAGTCATCACTCCGTTAGATGTCACGCAGATGATAAAACATTTAGAGACCTCAGAAATCTACTTAAAACGTACTATAGTTACAGATAACAAAGAATAGAATAAGTACAGATAGATAGGCTATTATAACTAGTTGCTTGGTTGATAGGTGAGTAGGTTATTATAACTAGTTGCATGGTTGCTACCGTAGGTGAGTAGTGGTAAGGGTCTGAATCAGGACTGCATACGGTACTGTAGTCCTGAGATATGTTAGGCATAAATGCACCGCCAGTTGCCAATCAGACTACTCTCTCGGTTTCACCATAATATGCAGAAGATAATTATACAAATAATTTGCAACAGTGACATTTTAACAAAAGCAGAACAAAGCAATAGGAGGCTACATACACAATCATGTTCAAGATTCACAATTTCGCAAAATTACCAAATTGCCATTTGTTTATTAGAGCTATGCTGCCATCTTCAGGAATCTGCACACAATCACAGCACTTTACAGGACATTACGCTACAGATAAATTGGTTGACTGTGTCATGATGACAACGTAGTATCCATTCCACCCTTGACCTGTACACTACTGTAGAAAGTTTTTTTTTTACTTCACATTTAAAATCAGCTAATGCTCAATACAATGTTACATAATAAGCCAACACGCCCCCAGGATTTAACATGGGACTTTACACATATTAAACTGTTAAAATATGAATAAGCTCCATAAAGACAATGTACAATTTATTGGACAGAGGTGTAGCATAAAGTCATATTGGGGCATATGAGGCATCCACAACCTACATATTAACTGGACCACCACCTCCAACCTAGAATAAATCATGGATACGATAAGTATTTATAGTATTTTGCGGGGAGAAATGGGGGGGGGGGGGTTACTCTTTAAACGCGTTTTTATAATAACTGTAGGGATGTTGTCTGTCCTGTCTCACAAATTTCACACAAAACGAAATCAGTACGGTATTAGCATCACTTCTGCTTGGGGCCGCAGCATACTAAAGCAAATAAAATGCAGCCTACACGATAAATGGCTGGGAAAAATGCAAAGATGTGTTGCCTAGACCAATATAAACGTGTCCCCGGCGTGATGTATTACAGATGCTTGATTCTACTTGACAGTAGTGTGGTGTGCGCTGAGTCTGAAATGTCGAGCTTTCTAACAACCAATAATGTGCGAGTGTGCTGCTGAAAGCCAATAAGACGCCGGTCTCGAGCTTAATCGTTCCGGAAGTAAAAGAGAGTCTCGCTCAAAACTTGCATTTGCCCAGCCGGTGTACCAATGAGAGCTAGCTATAGCTAGTTTCACACTGATACTTGACCTCTCTCCTAAAATGGCTGGTATTCGAGTCCTTGGTGTTCTCCGCGGATTAACATCAAGGAGATATGCTCTCATAACAGGTACAACTGACATAGTTTGCTATAGCAAATTTGGCAAGTGGATTAATGATCCCTGAATGAAGGATGGCCACAGTACATGCTAGCATATTAGCGTTTGCATTAGCCGATAGAAAGCTAAAGTCGTTTGTTTGCATGCCAGTGTGTCCCACAATGTCCCAGTAAACTTATGCGCTTTGTATAAAGTTGATCGGGATGCAAATATTCAATACATTGGTTAAAATTTAATTAATTAATTTTCAAGCAAACATTATGTCCAGTTTGCCTATCTCTCAGTGAGTGTAGGTGATGAATCACACACGCCTTTATACTTTTCCATATTCATGTTTCAGACATAACGTTGTCTTTGGAATGTGGCTTTATTGCCGTTCATTTTAAAGTACGAACACTTTTCTGGCATACAGTGGCTGTCTTTACACCGCTCTGTAGGTTTGGTCTACTGTCTGATTTGTAGGCGGGGAATGTAGGTGAGAGGTCATTTTCCACCAAGTATTGAGGTCACAGCAGACGTTATATTGTATCGATGTTGTCTACATTTCCAGTCTCTTTAACGATATACGTTATAGCAACGGAGCAAAAAGAGAGGAAAAAAATGTCTTGTCACCTGCTCCATGTTTGGTTGCCTACCTGACGACCTTTTGGCTACGCATAGGCCCCCGTGTGAAAATACGTTTCTTTAGTATATTAGTATTAGATATGGTATTGGCAGCCACGTAATTAGAAACACCGTTTTTATGTCCGCCCGACTGGGAGGAGGCCTCGGGGAAGACCCAGGACTAGGTGGAGAGATTATACATCCACACGTCTTGTGATCCCCCAGTCAGAGCTTGGTAATGCGATGTGGCGCTGATGCCCTTTCATCTCGATGCTTTTATCTCGATAAAATTATTTGCTATAATTTCCTATGTGTACGCTATATGCGTTTCTTTCCTAATGCAAAATATCCTTGTTTATATTTGGAAGCTAGACTAGTAATTAACGTGATGGTTTAATAGGCCTATATAAAATGTATATATATTTAAAATTATACATACTTTATAGTATTTCACCTAGCCTATCTGGCTGCAGACACGTCGTGCACAATTAATATTCGCCTCCCATTCACCTTCATTCTACATGAGCGAAGGTGCGAATAAAACATTAGCTTCCTGTGGGGAAGCAATTTTGCATAATTTCGCATAGACTAGAGTTAAACACTGATTAACTTTGACCTAAATACACAGCCTCAACCAACATTAAGGATGCTGTCTGTTTGACGACACAGCTGGCTGCAGTGTTGACTATAGTTTTCTTAGTGAGGCAGGATGGAATAGATGAGTGTGAATTTCGCTTCGGAAGGCATGGACGATTGCCTGCAGTTTTTGATACATGTAGCCTACACGTGACCGCAGCCTCACCCTCCTGGCTGCCTGTGAGCATTGATTATCATATGGATCAATTGATCGACATTGTTATTACGAACTGCACAGTAAGCACATGTTGTCTGTCACTACTACTATCAATCGAAACTGCACGAATAATGTTCAATGTGCTAAAATCACTAATATAGGCTATTAAGGTAGTCTACCTGCATAATATTGTAGACCTCTTATCATTGGCCTGTGTATGTTTTTTTTTTTTTCTATTTTTTTTTTTTTACAAATTACAAAGCTTGCTGTGATTACAAAAATGGTAATAAAATACTACTAGGCTTGTAGCCTACTAGGCTACATCATAGTTCTAATAGGCCTATTAGACACATTGTTATTGCCCACCTAGTTTCATGTATGCCCACCCACACAAGGACATTTCTGGCTAAGATACTGGGTATTTGTTTAAGTATACATGTTATGTTTTGCAGGCAGCACTTATCGTACCTTCTCGATCGCCTCTGCAATGTTAGGTAACGTTCATATCAAAATCAAACATTTATATTTCGCTTGTAATGACAACCAAAGAGTCATTGCATGTTTTTTTTTTCCCCTTGTTAATCTTTAGCCCGAACTGTTGTGAATTATGAAGTCAAGGGGGATGTAGCTGTTGTCCGGATCAATGACCCACATTCTAAGGTAAGGACATATTAAATATGAATGTTAGGGCTTTTTCCAAAATTAAGGTAGTCACAAATGCTCAATTCCCTTTAGGTTAACACCCTATCAGTTCAAATGCAAAAGGAAATGGAAGAAGTTATGAATGAGGTCTGGGCCAATAATGCTGTCCAAAGCGCTGTTCTAATCTCTTCAAAGCCTGGCTGCTTCATTGCAGGAGCTGACATTAAGTAAGAGACGTATTGAATAGTGCAGTTTTGTTGCCATGTCTGCAGTATCTATCCGTTGTAGTAAATCTTGTGGATGATTTAACATTTACGCACAGATTACTAAAATGGAGCAGCCTAAACACTGGGTTTGTAAAATATGTAGTTATTTTAAAATATATTTGTTCTTCCCACCACTTACAGTATGATCCAGGCATGTAAAAATGCAGAAGAGGTGACCCAGCTCTCTCAAGAGGGGCAGAAAATGTTTGAGAAGATTGAGAAATCTCCTAAGCCTATTGTTGCTGCCATCAATGGTGCTTGCTTAGGAGGAGGTCTTGAGGTGATTCCATTTATTTGGCTAACTTCCTTGTTCTATCAGATAAATGATCTAATTGCATTCTTTGTGCGTTTTCAGTTTGCTATTGCCTGCCAGTACAGAGTTGCAACAAAGAGCAAGAAGACAGTCCTTGGTACCCCTGAAGTGATGCTGGGCCTTCTACCTGGTGCTGGGGGAACTCAAAGACTCCCCAAAATGGTTAGTAATATTATCTGACAAGATTTGTAGTTTCAAACCTTGTATAATAGAAAGGTAAAAGTAAAACGCCTTCTTTATTCAGTTTTTAGTAAACTAGAGTTAACAGAAATAACACTCAAACACATCTCTGCCTCTTGCCAAATGCCTAGTCCACACATATTTGGCAGTTTTTTAACATGTATCTTTTTCTATGTGGTTCAGCCTGTCGTCCACACGCAAACCATGTATATGATCACCAAAGGGGCTCAGATATTTAAAACTCAGTATCTTGCGAGTGTAACATCTACGTCGTCTCGCCGGTGTGGGACGACCGCGGATGGACTGTCCGCAGCCCCAACGCCAGCCGTGTGGGTGTGAGGGCATATAGGCTGGGGACTACCGGGATAGGGTGTGGGTTTTTGTTTCATGTTCATGTTTAGGTTGGTATGCTACGTGACTGTACACGCCTTTTTGTTTAAGTTTGGCTTTTGCTAGTACCTGTGTTTCATTTTCTTTCAATTAAAGTAGACACCGAGCGTGTGGCCTCGCCATCCCCTCACCTGCTCCTGTGTCTTTCCCTTTTTCGTTCGTTTGCACTTGCTTCCGTTATCCAGGCGTTACAGCGAGCTCTCAACGCAATTGAAAGTTTTTATTATTTTGTTTAATTTGGGGGGGGGAGTGATATATGTGTGTACCCCCCAATTAAACAAACTAATACACTTTTTAATTGCGTAAGCGTTTAAATTTTATGGTGTGTGTGCGTGTATATGTGTGTGTATATATGTGTGTGTATATATGTGTATATATATGTGTGTGTATATATGTGTATATATACACTACCGTTCAAAAGTTTGGGGTCACTTAGAAATGTCCTAATTTTTGAAAGAAAAGCAATGAAGATAACATTAAATTAATCAGAAATACAGTCTAGACAGTTAATATGGTAAATTACTATTCTAGCTGGAAACGGCTGATTTTTATTGGAATATCTACATAAGTGTACAGAGGCC
>JAODTR010000015.1:300193-312203 GCA_025399935.1 Amblyopsis rosae
GTCAGACTCCCCCCCCACACACACACACACACACACACACACCCACACACACACACACACACACACACACACACTCGCACACGCGCGCACACACAGATATGCTTTTCCGATTTGTTTTCTGAAAGCCCCTGAGGAAGCCTGCTGCCCCATCTGGCTACAGTACGTAGCTATTGAGCCATACGTTAAGAGGCAAGACGACAGTTGCCATTTTCAAAGGGGAGCAGAGGATTATCAACGCTTACAGCTTCTTAGATGCAGCTCCTTGCATCTGAAGAGTCACCTTGGATTTTATGACATGGAAGTGTGCTGTGTAGTAACAAAGGAATAGGAGAGAAAGGGAGAGAGAGAGGCCGAGGGAGATAGAGAGAGAGAGAACGAGTGGAAGGATGTCCTAATTAAGGGGAACTCTGAGGGTTTGAACCAGATAATCTTACATAACCTCGTTAGGGAGGACGTAGCCTTTGATACTGAAAAGATGGAAACGACGTGCCCTCAGAGAGCCGGCCTTATATGCTGTGGAGCTCAAGTGTAACAGCACACCGATTAATATTAGCTTGGGAATGATAAGTATACAGTTCCTTTGTGAGTGGTACAGTATATATGGTTCTCTGTGGCTCACTAGCATCTGGCACAAATACTGCCACGGTAGGGGATTCATTTCCTACTTAAGCCAACCATAATAAACATGTTATTTAGTGTGTATATATACACTTTAACAACACTGTAGGGCATTAGGTGGAAATGCCCATGAAATGTGCCATGTAAATATCAAACACTGGGCTCTGTGCATTGCAAGTGTTTCTGCTCTAGTCGGCAAACAATAGCACCTACTTTGTGTAAACTGGCACAGGTACACACACAAACTACACTATGATGCGCTCAGACCTGGTAGCAATCATCAGGCACGTATTGTGTTACCGTTGCCATCGCTGCATTTTTTGGCACAATTATTCATCACACTTTATGCGCAGCTGCAAATAAGTCCTTCATCTTCTGCAGTGGGCAGCACACAGCAAGCAGAGATTAATGAATTTTAAGGAGTAGTCAATCCCCAGTATTAGATTTTCTGGGGATTTGTCATTTTCTGACTGCATTTAGTGTTTTCTCTTGTTGTTCAATACTTAAGTGACAAACAGAAATTGCTCAGGCACAACAAAGATATTACCAGTGTGTTTTTGTGCTCATTTGTCAGCTGTTGTGACTGTTTATGAAATATTGCTTAAAACACTCACTCTTAAACTAAAAAGAAAAAAGGATGTCATGTTGAGAATGATTTGCTTGTGTAAACAAACTTTGTACAAAAATGCATCTTTGTGTCTACACCAGACTCAAACACACACACAAGAATACATACACACAGAAATGTAGAGTATCTGCCAGAGGTGAGATGTGGTACTGTATGTATTTTAGAGGCTGGTAAAGAGTCCGATTTTTCCATTCCTGTTGTGAACGAAGCTCATTATGAATTTTATGCACAATTTTATAAGGAGGACTTTTGGGAAATGGCCTAATAGGCCTCCAGTCCAAAGGACTGCAATTTCACTTGTTTGTAAGTGCAGAATTGCTGACCGAGGACTCCCTATTTTTACCACTTTTTGTAAATTTCTTGCGTGTGTTAAATGATGCCAGTCTTTATTTGCTGAATTTTAGTACAATGCAATAATGGATATTGTTCCCAGGTCTAAGCTTGCAAAATATGGTTGTTTGATAAACCTGAACATAATGCAGTTGACCACACGTATTTAATTCCACTAATTCATAATTTTATTTGATTTCTTTCAGATGACCCCTCTCTGCAATCAGTTTGCATGAATGATAACATTACTACAGTTACATAACCGCTATTCTCCTTGAAAACCTCCCGCAACAAGGCTGACATTGGATTCATGGAGTCACTTGAAACGACTGCAGAGGTGAACCGCCGCGCGGCGGGTCAGGACAGCAATGTCGCGCAGAAGAAGAACGAGCCGGAGCCCACGGGCGTGCACGCCAAGAGACGTCTGTCTGCAGAGTCGGAGGACAGTCGGGGCAGAAGCACATGTGGTTTAAAAGAAATGTCTGTCTCAGGGAAATCAAAGCAATTAGCAGATCAGCGCTGTCACCCCCACGACACAAGCCATCAAGACTATGAGCTGTCCTCCGCTTCACAGCCGGAGGCAAAGCCGCTTCCCTTGGGCAGACAGAAAGCCATGGGTCACTTGATTGACAGCTGTGGAGCCACCTCCCACAAGAAGTTCCCCAATTTACCCGAGGCTCTCCAAGAGTGCTCCCATTCAGACATAGATCAGCTATCAGACACCATGTGCAAGATGGAACCTAAACAGCAAAAGCCTGGGAAGTATGTTTGCGATTATTGTGGACGGGCATGTGCCAAGCCCAGTGTGCTTAAGAAACACATTCGCTCCCACACTGGGGAACGCCCATATCCCTGCGTCCCCTGTGGATTCTCCTTTAAAACCAAGAGCAATTTATACAAACACAGAAAATCTCATGCTCACTCAGTCAAAGCTGGAACTGTGCCATTCTCAGAACTTGGTTCTTATCATGTCAACGCAGAGCAGGGCTCTTTTGAGGGCGAAGGAGAGTTCTATTCTGATGCTGAGCAAAGCACAGACACAGATGAGGACACTCTCAGTGACCCTCTGCTGCTGCTGGACTCTCCAGTGGAGGGATCAGATAGCACAGCTGTAAAGGTACTCAATCTCATTGCTCAGAGAAAGGGAGCCACGTCGATGTCCGCCCAGGATGGTTCATCCCAGCTCCAAGAAATCAATGTGCCTCCTGCCGCTTCACAGGCTAGCCGCGCAATTCAATCCAGCACCATCAAGCAGAGACTGGCGCTCCGGCTCTCTGAGAAACGAAGCAGCGACTCTGAGCAGAACCTCTCCCTCCCTAGTCAGTCAAGCAAAGGCAGCACCGACTCAGGCTACTTCTCCCGTTCTGAGAGCGCCGAGCACCAGACTGGCCCTCCAAATACAAACGCCAAGTCCTATCAAGAAATCATGTTCGGGAAGTGTTACAGGCCCAGCCCAAAGCAGGCGACAGCCTTTGTGACCGGCAGCGTAGACACAAGCGATTATATGGCCAGTCAGCCAGAGAAGGGGCTTTCCCGCGTCTTCACCCAAGAAAAAGATGCTGTTGACTCCATCAAGATAAACACAAAATCGTTCACAAGGCATGACATGAAGGAGACCCAGGTGGATGTCGGCTGTGAGGCCGGACCTCTGATCAGGAGCAACTCCATGCCGACGTCCTCTGTAGTCTGCCTCACAATGCCCCAGAGCCTCAGAGGCAGCCATTCTTTTGACGAGAGGGCGAGCAGCGGGGGGATGAGGAGACTCCGAAGGCAGGCCGCCTTCGAGCTCTCCCCGCACGACGGGCACGCTGACCACGATGGTCACGGAAAGACGCTGGAGAGCGGCCTTTCGCCCCCCGGATCGGAGATGGAAAATGAGCCGCCCTCTGCATCTAACCTCGGCCTGCAGAAGCACGCCATGGAACTGGCCACGCGGAAGCGCCGCAAAGAGAAGAGGGAGGAAGAGGATTTCCCCCGCCAGCACCAGGGCCACCCTGAACAGTGTGAGGGAATGTTCGACACAGAAAAGGACTATGATCCAAAGAAAGTTAGCCAAGGATTACGGAGGGGGCACTCGCCAAGCCTTCATTCACAGCTGGACAGGTGTGACATGGAGGTGTCAGTGAGCCCCGACATGTCTTGTAGAAAGGCTTTAGGGAACGTAATATCTGTTATCCAGCACACAAATTCAATAAATAGATTTCACTCTGAGCAGTCGGAGCCTTTTAAATACTATGGACAGAGGCAGGAACACATGTCGGAAATCGCACGCGAGATGGAGCGGCGGGACAGTAAACTAGGCCAGTCGTTTCAGATGGGCCCTAAACTAGTACGCCAGCCCAACATACAAGTCCCAGAAATCAGGGTCACCGAGGAGCCCGACAGCCCAAATAAAGCCCCAGAGGTGCTCGTAAAGGAGCCCGTAGAGGAGTTTCAGTGGCCACAACGGAGCGAGACCTTAGCACAATTCCCCCCCGAAAAGCTCCCTCCGAAAAAGAAGAGGCTTCGACTGGCTGACATTGAGCACTCCTCTGGCGAGTCTAGCTTTGAGTCGGCCTGCACCAGTCTCTCTCGCAGCCCCAGCCAGGACAGCAACCTCTCTTACAGCTCCACCCTCTCCTGTGACCGGGAGGAGACCTTTAAGTCAGCCTCTCCTGCCAGGCAGGACGAGTTTGGCAAGCCACTGGAGCTGTTAGCCGTCCCGGGAAGCGGGCACTCCCTTTCTGCGCTACACCGCCGCCAACAACATGAAATGAGACGCTCCTCCTCAGAGCAGGCGCCCTGCAACTTGCGCAAGGAGTTCCCAGAGGTGCGCAGCGTGTCATTCGACTACGGTAGCCTCTCTCCCAAAGTTAGACACGCAGACCTCAGCACTGGCCCTTGCGCCTCCAGCGAGAGGAGGGGCAACCTGGTGAGGCAGGAGTCACTGAATATGGACACTGACTTAACGCACGTTCCGCCGCAAATGTTCCCCCACTATCTCGGCAACGCCCTTGCCTTCACTCCGGCTGCCTTGCTTCAGCAGGCATTGCCGATTTTTGCCACCGGGGCTAGCGTGTGCGCTGAGGTTCCACACCCAGGTTTGCTTGTTCCCGTCAGAATCCAGACGTACGTGCCGTCGTACGGCAGCGTCACGTACACCACGGTGTCGCAGATTGTCGACAGCCAGTATGATGGCGTCGGCTCCACTATCGTCGCCCCCTCCCCGAACCCGATGGCGCGCGCCTTGGGTCAGGCCAGGGCCCACTCGCCACACTCCCTGGACGTGGAAGCCCTGGACCTGTCTTCGGCCAGGCTGAAGACGGGCATTCCTCTGTCTCTGACCTCCAGGACCATCTCCACCACCAACGCATCCAGCGGCGGAGCCAGCAAGCGCATGCTGTCCCCGGCGAGCAGCCTGGACCAGTTCCTGGAGGTTAAGCAGCAGAAGCGCGTGAAGGAGGAGAAGATGTTCGGCCAGATTGTGGAGGAGCTCAGCGCCGTGGAGTTGGGGAAGTGTAACCTGGCGGACGACAAAGTTCAGAGGTCGGTGGTCACGCCCCGCCCCCAGACGGACCACTCTCTGAGGGGCGCGTTCGTGCCGTTTCAGCGGTGTGTGTCGGAGAGCGGTGACTCCGCTATGGAGAGCATCACCGCGGAGCTGGGAGACGACGCCGCAGTTTCCGGTGTGGTGTCCGTTGCCGACGCCAACAATGCTGACACGGAGAAGAAGGCGAAGACAGATACGGTGGGACAGCTGGTTGCCAGCGGAGACGGCGAACGTCCAGGGCGGCTATCTCAGTTTCCAAGTCTTCGCACCATGACAGGTGTGAGCTGGTGCTATCTCAACTACACCAAGCCCAGCAGCAGCTGTCATGGCAACGCTCCCTTCTCAGTGTACGCCACCTGGTGTGTGAGCTCTCACAACCCCAACCTGCCCGAGCTGAGCACCAGCGATGCCTTGGCACTGGTGCGCTCTAAGCAGAGGGGAGACAGAGCCATATACACTGTGGCTGCCATGTGTCAACCTGGCACTGGGAAACTGGTTTCCTCATTGATCCTATGGAGGCAGAAAATGGAACAGGTGAGAAAATGAAAATCTATGTGTGCGTTTTTTACAATGTGTGTCCTAAGGCCTTGTTTTCCAGACTGACAGACTTCACACTGGAATTAGAAGCGATGTGTTTGAGCTATTTGCCTAGCCCCTGGGGTTATAAAATGATGTCATCTTTCAGTACAGCGAAAACGGCCCAATCTCCACAGAATTAGGCTACAGGGCTTTTCCCATGACACCTACCGTAACAATGCTTGCAAATCACACACTGTATATAACATGCAGACGTGATGGTTTTATGTTACATTGTTGATATCTCCCACCACCGTGTTTAAACTGCATGTTAACTTGGTGTGTGTGTGTGTGCTTGCACGTCTCGTCTGGTTCAGCTGCAGAGGAAACCGGAGCTGAAAGAGGTGGACATCACCTACGGGAAGAAGATGAAGGACGTCAGCTGCAGGGCCAAAGCCGCCAAGGAGGAGTGGAAAGAGAGAGAGGCATCTGTGACCCAAGCGGTGCCGACACGCATTAAGATCTTCGAGGGCGGGTCAGTTCGTAGTCTGGTTCAAAATCACTATATTTCTATTCATTATTTCATTATGAAGCTTGTCATTGTGTTGGAAGAGCAAATGTGAAGGGGCATTTGGAGAGAGACATCTACAGTACTTGTACACCTTTCAAGAAGAGTCACTCAATATATTAGTTGGCATAATGACCATTTACAAAGATGTGCGCAAAAGGGGCGCGGTTTTATCGGTTTAGGTAGCAGTTGTGTACTACCTAAACAGACAACCAAATCTACTAGGGCTAGACAATAATTAAATATCAATATATTTCGCAATATTTTTTTTTCAATAACAGTGATATGATTTTTAAACGTATTTCCTGTATTTCGAGAAGCTATAAGCATTTGTCAATGAATGATGGGCGCAGCAGTCAGTTGTATTCAAGGCGAACAGAAAATAGAAACTATGTGCATGATTAATTCCACTACAGCCAGTGCTAAGCAGTAGTGGGCTGTTTTCACATGCCAAACAGTTATATTAACTCTCTCACCTAACAGCAAATGTAACAAAAATGTTTAACATTACATATTATGTCAGCTTCCTCCACTAACAGTCAGACACGTCTTGGGTGGAACGTAGTGTAACTTAATTCATGGGATCACAGACATACACATGCCAGAACTCTACCGACACCTACTGGCAGACTTAAATATAGCCTTCATAAATTATATATACTAACAAATAAAATAACACAGTTGAGAGTTTTGTTTATTTATTTGACTGTGATTTCACATTTCTTGTTTGTATGAAGGCTGAAAGGTGAACATTATTTGCACCTTTTTTATTTCTAAAATATTATAGTTTTATAGGAGATTTTATAAGACTGGGCAAATGCATTTTTAGAAGTTTCTAAGTAGTCCATTGTGGGCATTCTTAGCTGTTTTTCTGACGCATATATTGTTCATATCAATATTGGAATTATATTGCATCGACCGAAATTAGGAAATATATTATGATATAAATTGTGGCCATATCGTCCAGCCCTATTTGCAACCCGTTTGCAACTGGACGTTTTGAGCTGAGAGAAGGAAAATGCAGCTAAAAAATGTAGCTAACTCCAGCAGGTAATACTATATTTCGTATCTAGCCTATAACGTTAATGAAACATATACCAGTAATGCTTCCATGGCATGTGGTCATTCCTATGTTTTTTGTACAAACATTATATTTCTATGTACTCAGAACAACAATCAATTTCTCCTTCGTTGTTGTCACAACAGGCTATCCTGCCCCTCCCCCACCTCACGCTGCCCTTGAGCAGCGCGCAAAAGTTCACCATGGTTGACCCTTTGCGCGCTGCACCACGGGTCTGCGCTTCGGGACCATGGCGCTATATGGTCGGGACGTGCTGCGCCTCCGCATTCCGTCCACGCAGCGCGTTCCGCTGCGGCACCAATACACATGTTCCAGTTACTGTGGATGGATACATGAATTTGTATATAACAGAGATGAGGTCTGTCCATGTTACAGGTACAAGTCCAACGAGGACTACGTATATGTCAGGGGACGTGGTCGGGGGAAGTACATTTGTGAGGAGTGTGGCATCCGCTGTAAGAAGCCAAGCATGTTGAAGAAACACATCAGGACCCACACGGACGTGAGACCCTACATCTGCCGAGTCTGCAACTTTGCTTTCAAAACAAAAGGTGGGCTTCACTAAATTACTTGGTCATTTGAAATGTACCGGTTGTTGACCTGGCAGTGCAGAGTGCAGGTTAAGGGGGTGTCATTTGTGTCCATGTGAAATGTGGGCCTGTGGGCCCTTTGGGGCTGTAATGGGATTAAGGGCTTTTTAAATCAAACTGACTGATTTAAAACTAACTTGTAAATTCTGCACTGAAAAAATCCACATACCTCTGGAAATCCCCCAGATTTGGCCCCAAGTGTGACATAATTTCTGGATTGTAATGTAACCAATTATATTTTCCTCCCACCCCCAGACAAATAGCCAATTAAATTAGAGCATGCATAAAAAAAAGTGCAACACCAACTGAAATGGAGTGTGGAAGTATCTCCAAAACAGTTGGAAAAATGAAACCTTTTAAAGGTATAGCCAGATATTGTAAGCTAATTAAGCTAATACACTTTTTGTCAAATTCACCAAGTATCTCCTTCCATTTTGCTATCTTACTGTTCTGTGTGCTAAAAAAAAATGATGATAATAATAATCAGGTACTTCTACATAGCCCTGGCTCAATAAATAGGAACATAAACAAAGTGGCAAACACTGCTCACAACTATGCCCTTGGCTTTGCTCTGGTGTTCCCCAGAATGACTAACCCTGCCTTTTTAAAAACGAGTGTCTCTGTCTACAGGAAACCTAACTAAACACATGAAGTCAAAGGCGCACATGAAGAAATGTCTGGAGCTGGGTGTGTCCGTTACCGTGGAGGACACGGAGATACAGGACCACGGTAACACATCTGCATTGCTGTCCATATAACGCAATATATTGCGATACTGTAATACTGCGAATTTTTATTTGTGGAAAACAATGCAATTATAGCGATGCTAATGTGTGGCTCCGCTGCAGAAATAACAGAAGCACTAGCTTTAAGCTAAATCTGGTAACAAGCATCTTTCCTTTTTCATCTCTTTTGAGGTTATTGTATTTTTTACTTTTACAAATGAATTAAGTAAAAACAAAAAACAAAATTTTCTTTTATAAATGATTTTACCGATACCGTGATTTAGAGAATTGATACAGTATCGCGCAACATAATATTGCGATACTGAGGTGTATCGCTATTTTCTTACATCCCTAATCTACACTTGAACATATTTTCCACCCAGCGGAAGACACTCAGGTGGACTCCAAGGGCGGCCTGGCGGGAGCAAGCAAGCACCAGTTCTCCGACGCTGAAGACTCCGACGTCATGGACGAAGACTTGGACGAGTTGGACGAGGAGGATGAGGAGGACGAAGACTATGAGGGTGACTCAACGCCCAAGCTCCGCTCCAGGAGCACTAGCCCCCAGCCCTACGGAGGAACGTACCTGTCCGTCACGGCCACCGCCGCCCTCCACGGCTGCTCCCTTGCCTCCCTGCCCGGGGCAGTAGGCGACCAGCAGGGCGGCGCCAGGCGTCCGGCTCCCCCCGCGGACGAGGACTCCCTCACCATGCTGTCCCCAGAGCAGGGCTGCTTCCAACTGGACCCCTACTCCTCCTGCCTGCTCTCCCCGGGCTGGGAGTCCCCGGTCAGGGAGCCGTCTCCGTCACACCTGCGCTACCCGTCCCCGAGGAGAGACGCGTCCCCCAGGGGGCGCTCATCTCCGCGCTGGGACAGCTCGGCCCTGAGGGCCAGCTCGGCCCTGAGGGCCAGCTCGCCAGGCTTCTCCCCCGCCGCGCAGCACCTCGGCCCGGGCTCGCTGGAGAGGCCGCTGTCCCCCGGGACGGAGCTGGCCGGGAAGCGGGGCAGACAGAGGGTGATGCTGAGGGCCGTGTCCCCGCGCAGGGGCTCCCACCAGCACCGAGGAGGGGGGGACAAGACCAGGCACCATGCCAGGGTGGAGCTGGCACAGCAACATGCAGCCCTCCACATGGAGCTGGTATGGCACTTGTCTTGACTGTACTGTAGCACTGCTTAGCTAATGGGGTGTGTGTGTGTGTGTGTGTGCATTAAGTAAGAAGAACCTTGCACGAGATCTGAATACAAACATAAACCTAGTCATACCCGTCCCCCTCACAAGTGCTAGACATGCTAGATGTCAGATGCCGCTGACTGGTCAAATACAGGCTAGACTGAAGTGACAATTGTACTTTTTCTACTTGTAATTCACACAATACAAACCAGCATCGTTGTAATCCTACCTCATGCTTTAGTTTGGTAACTGAAATGTAATATACAGCCGCTGAAAATATTAAGAGACCGCAGCACATTTTCACAGGGTTTATAGTATAAATAAACGTAAAGAATATAACATAAATAACAAAATTCTATAAATCCTATTCTAACTACTCATATTTTACATGTAAATAAAAAGCCTAAATATGTAAATGGTAAAAATGTGAGAATGTGCTGCAGCGGTCTGTTCACTGTTGATCTTGAGTGTGGAGAGTGCTGTGACTGCTGGCAACACGTTGTTGTTCCAGGATCAAAGGAGCAGCCTGCCGTCCAGCCTGCCTGCGGCTGCCAGCTCTCCTCAGCAGAACCTCCTGAGCCACCTCCCCCTTCACTCCCAGCAGGGCGCTCACAGCCTGCTCCCCGTGGCTCCTATTGGAGGCCTCAGCATGCTGTGCTCCCCATCACCGTCCTCCAGCCCCTCGTCGGCCCTCAGCCCCCAGTCCAGCAGCGGAGAGGGCAGCGTCCGGCCCCGGGACCACATGCCCGGGCAGGCCGCGCTCAGCTCTGGGGAGAACAGCCCTGACCCGGCTGTGAGGGACAGCGAGGGACAAGAGGAGAATGTCCACACCTGCATGAAAGCCATCGCCTCCTTAAAGATCACCCCAGAGGAGCCCCGCTAGACCCCCCCCAGCCTCTCTCTGAGGAGGTCCCAATAGGCACCTGGTTGTTTTCTCAATATAAGCACTCAAGACACACTGCGTGTGCTCAGCGGCGTTGTCTTAGCCCTGGCTTGATCACTTTGGACGTGGAGTGGAGAGCAGAGCTCCACCCACCGTGTTGTCCAACACGCTCTTCAGACTCTGCCGTGATTGGACGAGAAGCGGGACAGTTGAAGGGTGAAATTAATCATTACTTGGGTGCAGGTGCAATATGGAAAGAGATTATGCTAATATGCCTTTGTTTTGACATAGTATTTGCGTACAATTGCACATAAATATATTTATGAATCTTGTATAAATATCCCTAATGTATACTCCTTAGATGCAGCGTATTTACATGAACAGTGTATTTAATGTGTACTTTGGAAATGAACTGTTGTCTAATGTAATCATATCAAGGTGTGATACAGTAAGTGAAGACTTTAAGGGGAGATGTCTATATGAACTATAAAGTTTGACCAAATTTCCAATAGACATTTCTTGTGCAGTTTGGTGCTTCTGGTCAAGCAGCAGCGGTTTGTGCCTTTTTACTTTGCTTGTGCCCATTTGTTTTGGATTATAAGAGAACCTTTTATGGTACTGTTGGCATTTTAGGGTGCAGAACAGGGTTGTTGAGAGGAGGTTTGATCCAAAGCATAGCTTTCAGTCGGTTTCGCTGTTTAGATGGTATTTGATTATGTATTACTTATGGAAAACTTTCCCCCTATGTTGTGGTTTGTATCCTGATAAAATGCATGGAATTTGCTATTGCACAAAATTAGAGGGAGTTAATATGTAATTATGTAATACTGTAAGATGTATTTATATATTAGAACATAAGCACTTATTGATACTGGTAAATATTTGACTACTATTTATATGGTATATCTGTACTTATGCAGCAGTGATGCAGTTATGCAGTGAGCCACGCTCGCTTTTCTTTAATTTCATGTCTTTTGGATTTTATTATACAGACAGATGGCTTTTTATTTCATATACAGATGACCATGAGCATTTTATCTTCATCATTTTTGACATGCACTTTTATCGTTTCATCTTTGACAACTAACTGACTTGGTTAGTGGACAAGCTGTACAACATTGTTATTGTTGATTGTGAAACATTCCAGTTATAATTTTTTCGTGTGAAACGGTGTTGCACACAGATGATTCAAGGGGCTACGATCAGTTGATGGGACGTTTTCCTACATTTCGTGTAACTGGATAAATCATTATTACTTACTGTAACTAATACTAAAGTATTGATGTTAGCAAGCGTGGGTTGGTTAACTATTACTCTGCTTCAGCTCAAAATGTAATTAGTTATTTACCAAATGCATTATTTATTCTCTGT